>JAUBOC010000037.1:9443307-9456384 GCA_032275365.1 Anablepsoides cearensis | reverse complement strand
CAAAAATAACATTTTAATAACAACTAAAGGGGACATAGATACTTTGTTATGGTATAGTATTTAAATATATGCCTGAGGAACACATAATATAACCCCTTTAAAGAAATTGAAAGATATTAACCAGACTAATTTTATATCTTTCCTCTCTCCTAACAGGGATTTCAAGGTCCACGGGTATGTTTAACATATGTTACATTGTCTCCTTTTTGTTGTAGCGTACGTTGTTTGTGTTAATGTGGACAGAAAAAACAAGAAGAGCAAGTGAAGTGCAGCCTTCTTTTTTTTCTTTCTTCTTTATTAGGGATCTCCAGGACCTCGTGGACTCCCAGGACCACCAGTGCGTTTTTCATTTTTATTAATTTACATAAATATAATGTTAGGCTTTCAGATTTGTTGACTGAGTTCTTTTTTTTTCAGGGTCTCCCAGGTGTCCCTCTATCATTTGTAAGCCATGTTATTTGTGCATATCCTTTAAGGTTCAATATATCTAAAAGGATATTGATTAGATGAGCTGTTTTATTTTCTGCAGAAGGAAGATGGCCAGTTGTTTGATTTGCCTACTCCTTTAAGGACTGAGGTCAGTAACTTGTGATGGTTCTGTTTTTGTCATGTCGTTTAAAGTGTTGAAAATGTTGACTCTTGTTCTCTGTGGTCCAGCATAAGCCAGCGATGGACCTGCCGATGCTGGACCAGGGCGCAGAGATCTTTAAGACCCTCCACTACCTCAGTAACTTGATCCGGAGCCTGAAGAACCCACTGGGCACTCGGGACAACCCTGCCCGCATCTGCAGGGACCTGCACAGCTGTGAACAGAAGTTAAATGATGGTAAAGAGGGAGAAAGGTTGTGTTACATATTAGAAATATATTATTGTGCAGGCTGTTTATCTCAAATGTGTTTGGTTTTTCAGGCACTTATTGGATCGACCCCAACTTAGGTTGCTCATCTGATACAATAGAAGTCTCTTGCAACTTTACCGGAGGTGGACAGACTTGCCTTAAACCAATAACAATATCCAAAGTATGCAACACACAATAACAAACTTATTGATCTTATGCATTGTGAAATCAAACAGACTTGCTCATCACCACTGTTTTTTGCAGCCAACAATGAGTGTTGGTCGAGTCCAGATGAACTTCCTGCACCTGCTGAGCTCAGAGGCCATTCAGCACATCATCATCCACTGTCTGGATGTCTCGGTTTGGAGGTCAGCTGAAGATCAGCTGCCTGGCAAGAAGTCTGTGAGATTCAAGGCCTGGACCGGGGAGGTGTTCGAAGTGGGGAGCGAGCTTGAGCCGGACGTTGTGGAGGATTCTTGTTGGGTAAGCCCCAAGGGGTTTCCTTGAAGTTTGTGCTTGAATCATCATGCCAAAATGTAACTGAGTGTACCTCAGCATCTACAAACTGTACTTAAATAATCTCAGTATAAAAATAAAGTTAACACTTTGGAGATTTTATCTGAAGTTTAAGTATCAAAGCAGCTGCTTTTGTTTCAGAGATGGTGAGGATGGAACAGAAAAAAATGTGACTTTATTTCCCCCATCTCCTGAATTTTATTTTATTTTTTGCATTATAAAGTATACAAACCTTTGAAAAGTATATTGAATATGGTTAAAAACTATTGAAAACCATAGATCAACATGTGGATATTACCCATGCAAAGATTCATGCTGTTAAAATAGACTAGAGCAAAGTTACAGAGGTTTTAGTAAAGAAACATCTTTGTGTTTTGTCACACACAATGCATGTTGGTACAATCAATAAATGTTTAAAAAAAAATCTTTGGTTTTTAATTGCAAAAATATTTACTTTTTCATTTATTTTGCACCAATGAGAAATTATTTAGCTTCAGCTGGACCATATTTACTCAAAATCAAGTAAAATAAATTTTGAAAAATTTGCTTTGACTTGCATTTCTAAAAGAAAATCTAAAAGGTTTAAAACATTTTTACAAATTTGCTTTGATGTATTTACAGATTGGTGTTGATGCCGTTTTGTCTAATTTGTTTACTTTCTGATTGAACTCAAAAAACAGATTGTTGGATTTACTTAACTCAGTTATGTCAACAATTTCCACCTAACTGAGTTGCGTAAGTCTAACGTACCTTTTACTGTTTTTTTCAATGTAATTGTGTAAGGTGCTTTAGATCAGGGAAACTCAAACTTTTTGGGTCTGAGGACCCCTTACAAGGGCAAAAAATTCTAGGGACCCCCTTATAAACCTCATGCTGTTTTAAATAATCATTTCAACCCCTAAATGCCACGGAAATGTATTTTTTATTTAGTTTATTATGTTTGTTTTATTGGTTCATTGTTCCCTGTGCATTTTTAAAAAATAAAAACCAAATTAACTGTTTAGTGAATTTTTTTGAGAACCCCCAATATACCTCTCGTGGACCCCTGGGGGTCCTAGGACCCCAGTTTGAGAACCTCTGCTTTAGATGTACTCAACTCAGTTAATTTAGTGGAAATTGTTGACATAACTTGGTTAAGTAAATCCAACAATCTGTTTTTTGAGTGTAGATACAAAACATGTCCATGTTTAAATGACGGATGTTGAGTTAACAGAAGTCAAAAGGGAAACAGTAGATACAAAACATGTCCATGTTTAAATGACAGATGTTGAGTTAACAGAAGTCAAAAGGGAAACAGTAAATACAGTTTTGCCCTTTGCACTGGGGGCATGGGGGTCAAGAGATGCTGTATTTTTTGTCTTTTAGATCATATCACAGCAGAAGTAACGATCTTCTTCTTTTGTGCTTTGAACCTTTAGATGAAAGACGGGCGCTGGCACCAAACACATTTTGTGTTCCACTCACTGGACCCCACCCTGCTCCCTGTGGTCGACATCTACAACCTTCCGAAAAGTACCCCTAGCTCACACTACCATCTAGAAGTAGGTCCTGTTTGCTTCTTGTGAACGCCACAACGCTCTGACCACGAAGTGATGGACAACCGCAAGACCCAATCCCGCAGATGTGGAGACAGAGCGGTCATGAAATCACTTACCGTTCAAGCGTGGGAGAAGTAATCTCCCCCTCCTCAGATCCTGCTTCACTACCAGTCTCCCACTGGACTGCATAAGCAAAAAGGAGAGTAGGCACAGGGGGCGAGGAGGGGGGAACACAGGAGCTGAGGAGGAGTTGTTCTTGCACTAATTTCTCCTCGACAGCAAACTCTTAAAGAAGGATCTATACATGGATGCTTGCTATAGGAGGGAGAAGGCCACGTGATGTCTCCAGAACATTGAAAAGTGAAGGGAGACCAAGGCCAAGTTCAGCAGTGGACTTTTGTAATAACTTATTGTTGCAACAACCTGTAAACTATGTGTAATTTTCTGATATTCCGTTCTGTCAGAAGAGAATACCTAAAGTAATTTGGATCTTGTAAATATAGATATATATATATGCTCTATTATTGATTTTTATACATGTATATCTTATGTAAAGAAATAAATGTTAAGTGCAATAGAAAATTAAAGGATAGTCTGGGATTTGGAGCTTATATGGAAGGATTTTTCAGGGGCGCCATTTTTACCTGCCTTTGGTGCTTGTCTTCCCTATTATCTTGCATGGATGAATGAATCCAGAGGACAACTTGTTTACGTAAATTAAGTGGAAGTCATGCTTCTTTTATTTAGTAGTTTCCAAATGGGAGATTTTCAAAAAGTGACACCCAGTTCTCAGTAAAAAAAAAAAAAAAAAAAACACAAACCAAAGCATAAAAGCCATCCACACAAAGCAATTCAACATATTTAAAAACATATATTGCTGAGGTTGTTACTCACACATTATTGAACCACATGCCACTGATAAGGGAGAATTAGCAAGAGTTTAAATAAGATCTAGTTCTCAGTAGTATTTTACTAAATACTTTCTAACTGTGGAATGTGAGATTATTGCTTCCTCGTTTATTATTTGAAATGAAAGCTAGCCAAAATCTTTACAGCAGAGTGCAGGTACAGGCCATATTCAGAGAACTGAGCCACAAAATAGAGAAGAGCAGGTATAGAAATTTAATATAAAACCTCCACCTTTTACCCAATTCTCCCCCTAATCACAAGGTGCTAAGTGATTTCCTTAAGGTGCTAACCATAGTGCTGGTATTACACCACTTTTACTGAAAAATACAAATGCTTATAGCATATGCTTGCTTGGAATAATAAAATAAAGTCAAGAGGAATATTACCAGACCTTTATCTACAATGCAGATATATTATTCAACATCACAATTTCTAAATTGCTCATCGTCTGTTTATTTTATGTTTTGTTTGATGCAACTATAGAGTTGCCTAATTTGAACATATTTTTTCCCTAAGAATACCAAAACTGATTACTGCTATAAATTACAGGGTTTAAAAGATTATTAGAAATGAAGTTATTTGTGTATAAGAAGCCCCGCTGAGCTGTATGTGATATTATTAGAAACTAGTGAAGACATTTTTTATCAATAAAAATTATCTCTTTGTTGTAGCTTGAAAACAAGTGTGTATAAAATTGTAACCCTTGCTGTATACAGTAAATCCCCTTTTGCTAATTTAATGTTATTTAATGGTGTTAACGTGGTTGCAGACTGGGCAAATTTCTGATATTTGAAGCAAAACAAATTTCTCTGACATATCTGTTATCCCAACTGGTCTTGGAGTTTATAGATTTTTATGTGTAAATTTGGAATAAATTCATTCAATATTATTATTATTATTTTCTTTTTTCTTTTACTGTTTTTTTTATGATAATCAATCATGTACTGTATGAGGATTGTGTTATACTAGAACTTGTGTTTTAAAGAATTATGCAAATATGTGAAAATGGTTTCTTCTTTTTGTAAATCTATTTTGAGAACAAGCTAAGAATACCTCATAATTTTACACGAGACTTGGAGCAAAGATTTTCTATTGCATATATAATAATAATTATAAAGACAAAAACGTTTAAAAATATCAACAATTGCAGCAAGTCATCAAACTCGGAATAAGATCATTTCATGGTGCGTGCATCCTTTATTTGTTTACTAAAGTCCTTGTTCAGTGTCCATTTGTTCAATAAATACTTTTAATTTGTATGTGGGTTTTTATTTTTTTTATTTCTTACCACAATTAAAGAACTTTGAAACCCAAAAGAGAGACTGAAGCATTGGATTAAGACAAATGAAAGGGCCTAATTCTTAATGTCTAATGCAAATTTACAACTAACAAATAAAATTTTGTTACCCACATTCCCCCTCAAAAAACTGTCTCACATGAACATTTTGTTGAACTTTTAACACATACAGGCTGCAATGCTACATTTTTGTCTTAAATTGAAATACTGTCATTGGTAATTTACATTATGCTGTTGACCCAGCACAACCAAAATATTTTTAACAAGGTTTAGATGTCAGAGCTGGAGATCACGGCACAATGAGGCCAGAACCACACCATCTGTAAATAGAGACGAAATCCTGAGGTCACCGAACAAGTTCTCTTCCACCCCCTGTCCGGGCTGAACAGAGAGGTTCTGTCTATAAAAGTTATAAACAGAATTGGCAGAATGAAGAAGTCTTCAGTTAAACCACCTTCCAGCATCCTCACTATGGACTCCAAACATTCTCAGTACTCCAAACTGCCAGGCGTATAGGAAAAAACAACAGCATGGTCCAACTTGGAAGACCCTACAAGAGGCAGTTGCCCCTGCCAACATACTGTAGCTCCTTGGATTAAGAATATATGAAAACATACAAATAAATTAAATTCAGTTAATTTATATAGTGGGAATAGTGCCAAGTCACAACAAACGGCTTGTACAAAAAACAATAAAGGAAGCCAGCAGACTGTGTTGAATCTTCACTTCATCACAATCTCCCATCGTGAGCAGCACATGGACAACAGTGGAAAGGGAAAAACTTTATTTTACCAGGAAGAAACCACAGAACCAGGCTTAGGACAGGCAGCCATCTGTCTCGACTGGTTTGGGGGCACAGGAAAGAGACAGACTGGTCCAGATGTATTTTCCTCTGGAAGAGAGACAAAGGAAAGCAAATTAGAAATCATTACATCATCAAACTTCTCCAAAAGCCTGTGAATGACCTTTTCATTCAAAACCAGGTGTGTTGGTGCAGAGAAGCGTTGAAGGCCACTGAAACTGAAACACGTTCCTCATTTTGGACTGAAATTATAGATTTCACCACATGATGTCGCTGATGACTTTTGGAAACTTTAGTGCGCAGCTGAGCCAAAAACAGTATCATATCATTACCTTTTTTTCCTAGATCCAATGCTAATTATAGGCTATTTCAACACACCCCAGTCACCATACTCATTAGTCTACATAAAAAAATTCAAAACATTTTTATAAACAAATTAAATAACAATAGCTATAACAAAATAACAATTGCAGCATACTTTGTTACACTTTCAGATCATGCTCAAAGAAAGTGAAAGAAAAACGAAAATGCTTTGTGAGTAGCATTGACTATGCTTTACTATGGAAATAATTTGTTCCTGGGCACCTTTTTGTCAACAGGACTGTAAATTTCAAGGTTTGGAGTCTCTGACCTTGAAAATACGAGCAAAACTCAGTATTTAAAGATATGTGTTTAAATGCAGTGTTTAAATAAAAATTAAAAGGTCACTTTTGGGACATTTCATCTCACAAACGAAGTAACCCATGAAGTTTCTTCCAAGATGAAAATATTGTAAAAGACAGCGTAGGTATTTTTGAGCCCTTATGACCCTCCCCTTGTTTGTTTGCTTTGGCCAATAGGTTTTCGTCTGTATCCACCCAGCTTGATGCCGCCTTTCTAAATACTCGAAAAATTGAGATCTTGATATATTTTGCAACAATATAATATCTATTGACTATCATGAATATGCATAACTTGAGACAGATTTATTACATACATCACTTTTTGTATTATTTTCTAAATCGTCTGATTTTTCCCAATTAAAGGGTTCAAAACAAATTGTCAACAAAAAGTCCTACACCACCTGAACGCAGCCTAATTTTTCAACGTGCACAATGGTGACGTTTACCATATCATAATGGCGGTAGCCTGACTTGTTTTGAATTTGGAACCGCTATTCGAAGTTTATACCGCGTTTAGGTGGTAAAATGACACATTTTATCAGCGAAAACAGGATATAACTGAGCTGCGATAATGGACCGAAGTGATTCTGTCGTGGGGGACGACTTGACGCTCCCTGTCGATATCAACGGAAGGTAAAACATGAAGCAGCGATAGCTAGCGAGCTACGGCTAGCTTAGCTAGCTAGCAGCATGTCAAATTGTTGTGTGGTGCAATTAGCAGACAAATCAAAAAGCAGCCACTACACATGTGTAGTTAAGTGTATATTAATATTAAAATAGAAGCACTTGAACTGTTTGTGTTGCTGAGTTAAAGTGCGTCGTGAAAATAAGATCAGGTCAATGTTTTTATTTTGCTTTATCATGATAAATCCAGTTGCTGCAGTCTTCTCAGACATAAGTTTGCACATGTCTTTGCCGTAAAAGGAATGTTTTGGGTACCTATTTCTTAATAAGCTACTTAAAGATAAGAAACAACGGATTGTGCCACTCCTTGAAATGTTGTTTCCGACATTTTTAATTAAATAAATAAAATAAAATCTACTAACGTAGTAAGTAGTAGGTGCAATTTTTAGATACGATATAAGTAAATTAAGTAAGTAAATTATACATTCTGCATGCATGTCATAAATTGGATTACAAAATTAAATACTTACAAAAAATAGCAATACTGGCAAATATAAGTGATTAAAGCCTTATTTTACAAGTTATTATCATTAGACTATTACTACTTATTACAGTGTCATACTCAGCTCAGTCATTGGCTGCTGCTGTGATATATTGCAGCGATTGGTAGGTTTTTGAGCTGTCATTCAAACGTGTTAAAGCGGAAATTATATGGGCCAGTAGATTTAGATTGCAGTAGCGACGACTGTCTATTTTCAAGTGACATGTTAACATGCTTTATTATGCTTTTCCTCTATGGCATGAAAGAAGAATTTGATTGTGGTAGGTGAAGTTTGCATTGTTATTGTTGGCTTTGTCCAACTGTGATGTTCCTCGGCTTTGTTATTGTTGGCTTTTCTCGACGGTGTTTGTTTATTGTAGGTCTTAGTTTATGTGACTTTTCCTACCACTGAAAGGCTAGTTACAGCATCCCAGTTGTTTATATTTTAGTGTCCTGTAGTTCTTGCTCCTACTTTTGACATAGTTCAGCTGTGTTTTGTGGAAAAGTGGTCATCCAGGTGGTAGGCGTGCCTTAGTAATCCAAGATGTTAGCTGATATGTGGGGTGTAAATTACTTATTGGGTAATTCTGCAACCTGACTCACTTTACATTTTTATTTTATAAAAAATGCGGTGTATGCAGTTATTGTTGTTTTAATTTCCACCATTATTTCCTGAAAGTGATGTGTGCTTTGCTGGTTTTCTGTTTGAAAAGAGCAGATGAGCAAAGAGAGAAAAAGAGGAAGTTACTGTTTACATGCTCTTTCATTATTTCCACTGTGTGCTGGAGAGGTTATTGCAGCTTTACTACTGACAAAATGCTGTCAATAACTGTGATGTAAACTGATTGCCCTCGATCTTTTTTGTTTTAGAAGCTAGATATTTAGTGGCTACTATTGTTTCATGTCATTATGATTGGTGTTTTTGCTGATATGACTGCTTTTGTTGTAGCGTGCTGCCTCTTCATTTACACAGGAAGAGGTTGCTTGGCATGTGAAACCTCAGTGATGCAATGGCTGTCTGCACAGTGTTATTAACCTTCAGTGTTTTGTGTAGCTTTGTCATCTCCTCTTGTGTCGTCTAGAACTATTAAACAATAAAGAGCATTCTGATGATTATTCCCCAGATATTTCATCTTTAATAACATCTTTACATACAGCATGTCTCTGTTGGGAATATTCAGATTCCTTATCACAGAAAGGTTCAGAAAAGACCTGAACTGTACAGACTAGGTTAGGAGATAAATTTGTCTAATTCATTCTGTTTCTCAAAGGCTGAATTAAAAAAAAAATGCTAATTTTAATAAATTGTTTTAAAACCATTTCATATGATTATGACAACATGATGGCAAAAAGAGATGTTTTTATTTTTTGCATAGCTTTGTTTAGAGTCAAACCAAAGTAACCACTGACAGCAGGGTTTTTAGAGGAAGGTAGTGCTTTATATTTGTAAATATGAAGGTCAGGATGTGGACTATGAACTTGAGTCCATAGGTTTTTTGTTGATGTCATGTGTTTACATATAAATATATGTAAATATATACTGCTTATTGCATCTTCATGGAAGACTGTTTTGTTACGAAACTATAATTTTTAAAAGGTTTGGTGGTGTCCAGATGTGTGTTGCTGTTGCTTTGTGCATTGTACTGTATGAAAAGAGTACTGTCCGATCACTGTGTGATGCTTAGCTAATCCTGAGCCACAGTAGTCTGTTTGTCTAGCAATGAAGGCTCCTTCCAACCTCTTTGTGACTGTTTTTCTCTTCCATTGGCTGTTTGAGCATGACAGCTAGGCTGCTACTAGCAAGTGGTATCACACACAGAGAAGCACAGCACATCTTTGTTTTGTGTCCTCGAAAGGTTCTGACATTAATATCAACCCTTTCCTAGCACCTTATTTTAGCCGTAAGTATCACAACAACCAAAGATTCCGACTCCTTTGATTCTCAATAGTCTCTTGTCCCTACTCCCTACATACCCATCAAACTTTGATTTTAATCCCAGTTCTGTGATCCTCAAATAGAGAAACACAACACACTCACAAACACATACACAGGAGGCAATGCCAGAGTAGATGTAGATGAAGCAGAGTCATTCTTAAGCTATTTTTGGAGCGTCCTCGGGGCTCAGTGGAACCGGCCAGTGTGAGTAATGCACAGATGGCATGCATTCATGTTTATCAAAAACCATACCCTTCTGTATCCTCTCAGAGCAGAGCTTAATTTGATTCTTGTGTTTTTATTTAATTTCTATTACTTTTCAAATATTTGTTTTGTTTTAGGGAGAGGTTACAATGATTTTACTAAATATTTGGGTGAATGGGTGAATATAGCATAACAAACAGATTAATTTGTCCCCAGCTGCAGACTGCCAGACTCGATAAACGCTGGAGAAAATTCTACAGACAGCATGACAGGTACTGTAAGGTCTTTAATTTTTTTCCCTTTGTTCGTTTTCTTCAGTCCATTTTTTTTTCTTGCTCAGGTGTGTGAATCTCATGTGTATTAATTAATGCTGCTCTTAAATTTTATGTACCCTCACTCCTTTGTCTCCAAAGCTGTGATGAGGAACTTAGTGCCTGATGATAATAAACTAAGCCCAGTTCTATTTTTTTTGTTAGACTCTTGTTATTTGCAACAATCTACTTAGGTCTAAAGACCGTTAGCGCAAGTGACTAAAGAGCTTATTACTGATATAGGCCACATCATATATGGTATAAGTAAATATGCCCGCAGGCACTAATGACAAGGGATGTAAATCAGCAGCTCCATCACAATGTGATATTGATTTGCTTAGATTATCATGTGATGTTTCTTGAAATCACAAAGTCTGTTTATGATACAATTTTGATTCATTCACAAGTCTGTGATCAAAATGATATAAATGCCCATCTAACACAATTATTTAGTAAATGATTGTTTATGATGGGCATTTGATATAGATTCATATTGTGCATATGATGACAGTATGGATCAAAGTTTTAGTTTTGCCTTGATTTAATTGAATCATTATCATTTAATTGATACATTGATGTGGATCAGTGTATTGTTACACCCCTTCTAGTGACTGTGGTATATTTATTGCAAGGTTTAAATTTACCTTAAGGCTGCATGTTTTTCAACATTGTTTTTTGTTTTTTTTTTTACACAAAAGGCACAAAACAGTTTGTCTGTCTTGACTACTAGCAATCTTATTGAGAGCAGTTTGTAAAATGTATTTTCTTGAGTACTTCTGTTGTATAAAATGAAATCTGATAGCTTGGATTACAGATTTCGAAATGCATGGAAAAAATTTGAACAAATACATGGAAATTCAGTAGGGCTGCACAATATTAGGAAAACCTGCGATGTGCGATAACACTGCTTAATATTGCGATGACGATACAGTATGACTTGCGATAAATGAACAAATACATATTTAGTGTTTATATCTTTCTGCTCTGGGTTCAAAGCCAAAAAAAAAACCTAAAAAAAAAACCTAATCATTTCCATTCCAGCCTGAATTTTTTTTTAAGTATGAAGAGACCTATCCAATTAACCAAATACATGAAGGACTCCATTAGATTGATGAAATACTTCAAGCTTCCATCTGAATGACAAAATGCATAAATGCATAAATGCAAACTTTTGAGTCAACAATTTATTGAAGTTTATGCAGTTCTTGCGATATGCATATTGCGATGCGATTTATTGCGATGACGATAAATTTTCGATATATTGTGCAGCCCTAAAATTCAGACAATTGTTAATATTGCCAGACTAGTTTGTGGAAACTAGTAAACTCTTAGTATTTGTTTTGCAGCAGATATAAGAAACATCCAGGAATTTAGGAAGAAGTAACTATAGATAATGAACATAATTTCTAAAGATGTGGATTTATGTTTACACTGAATGCTTTTATATATACTTAAGAAAAGATAGATATATGTAACAGCTACTGAATTTGTAAACAAAAGCGACTGAGAGAGCTGTGTAAAGAGGTGCTTCCTGTCAACCAGGACCAAACTGTGAGTCAAGACTGGTGTGTTGTGAAATGAGTTGTTGATCATGCTGTTTTTGTTACATGATCAGTTTTCAACTGCGTCACTTGGTCTAAACAGGGCAGCTCTCCAGAAGCTGTTTCACCCTGGGCGTCTCTGCAATAAAAAAATAATTACTTTCTCTTTCTCTCTCTAAAATTATCAGGATGAGGGTAAATGTGAAAGATAGCATAAGCTATCATAAGCATATGATAATATGAACAAGATGGATTCTGTGCTACAAATACTCTACTGAAGCTGTGGCTTAGAAAGATGTATATGTTGTTGTTTTACAGCTCTATTCCTCCCTGATAAGATGTCACCCATCAAAGCTCTCACCATGAAGGACTATGAGAATGTGAGTGTTGTGCAGAAGCTGTATGTTTTATTCTAATTATGGGTTAACTAATTATTATTTTTGAAGTTGATTATTATTTTTGCTGAGCTTTTTTGGTGTGAGGTTTGGAATCAGCACTTTACCCCACTAAAAAAAGTACAGGGTATAAACTTGATCCACTCTTTGCTTAAAACCAAGACATGCCATTTATGGACTTTTAGTGATGAAGTTTGTGTGTAGGAGGAAGAGAAGGAGGATCGAGGTGAGCTAAAGTCTATATTTCAGCATTTGATTGGAATGCACACTCAGATTTTTAGCCTGGGCTGTCTGGCTGGCCACACGAAAGGTTTACAGAGGGGTTCAGACTTCTAACACCCCCCTTTTACCAGTAAACCCAACCCCCATTGCCAGATGTATGTAGCTCTGACCCTCCAGCACAATGATGCACAGTCTACTACACACACACACAAGCGTCCTTTCCTTTTAAAAATAAACTCACACAAGGCCCTTTTCTACCACGTGTATGGCTTTTCTCCACAAATAAAGTCCATCACTGAGATTATTGTTCTACATTTAATATTATCCCAACCTTGTTTTCTTAAATCAAATATGTTTTTTTTTAATTATTTGTTTCTTTTATATTAAAATAGTTTTTGTTCTATTTGTCAACAGCAAATCACAGCTCTGAAGAAAGAAAACTTTAATCTGAAGCTTCGGATTTACTTCATGGAGGAGCGTATGCAACAGAAATGTGACGACTCCACTGAAGACATTTTCAAAACGGTGTTGTATTTATTTTACATTTTATAATGTGCAACATATATGTTTCACTAACAGTGACATGAAGTCACTCCAAAACAGTGTTGGCTGGCTTGAAATTAGATTGGAAATAAAAAAAACAACAGAATTTTAAATCTCTCAGTAGGGCTGGGCGATTAATCGGATTTTAATCTAGATTACGATCTGGGTTTTCAACGATCATAAAAACAGAATGATCGA
>JAUBOC010000037.1:9375644-9401072 GCA_032275365.1 Anablepsoides cearensis | reverse complement strand
AAGAAAGAAAGAAAGAAAGAAAGAAAGAAAGAAAGAAAGAAAGAAAGAAAGAAAGAAAGAAAGAAAGAAAAAGAAAATTACATATTGAAATTATTTTCTTCTTGTAGCGTAAAATATATTTTAAACTTTTAAGGATGTGGTGTTTTAAAATGGTTTTGTTTTTAAACATTGATTTTACACATTTTCTTTTTTAACTGATTTGATTTATTTTAGAACAATGACAAGTAAAAAACATAAAAAATATATTTAAAAACAGTCAATGACAATTTTACAAACTTTGTTCGAAATAGAGCAAGAAGAAAAAATATCTTGTGATTTCCTGCCCCTTTCATACAAAAGATATAAAAATCAATCTTGAAAGTTTTCCTTGTGGAGTTTAAAGCAAAACGCTGTTGCAGGAAAAGCGTCAAAAAGAAGCTGAAAAACCACCAGCAAGGTATTTCAGCACAAAAACCCAGGACGCAGCTGGAGGCCTCTGCGGGGAGTTCTCCAGCAGGCAAGACGTAGACTAACTTTCAGACAGAGAAGCGCAGAAGCTGAGCTGAGCAGAGAGGAAAACAAGATAAGAAGAGTGAAAACATGAATATGTTGTGGTGCAGGTGTTTGGGATGTGTTTGTGAAACTATAATTCAGCACACATACAATTTGCTCATTCCTGTGGACAGAGAATAAAGCATAACTCATAAAAAACATACTAAAACAATTGCCACTAGTTATAACTAACTTCATAATAAATAAAGTAAAACACAAATTAGTCTAAGCACATTCTACTGCATGATTAAACCAATGATTATTGATTAAATGACTCTTCTTATCATGCAAATTATAAGCACTAATTAATAAGAGAATTAAACATGTTATTGTAAATCAAACAAATATACTAAAACAACTAAACAAGAGCTTTAGGGTATAGAAACTAATAATAAAAACAACAGGTCTTAAACATTATGAGTGTATAACAGTGTGGAGAACTTTGTCTGGGGTTTTTTCCACACAGTGGAGTAAATATTCCATTCTGGACTGAGGGAGCTGAAAGTGAAAACGTCCTGGCCTTGGGGCCTTCAGCAGAACTGGGAAAAATGGGAACACAATTTAGATAAAGTACTTCAGTCTCTTCTCAAGAGAGCAAAAAAGGTTGACCCAGGTCAAAGGTCAGCCAATATAGAGGGGTTTACCTACAAACATCAACAATGGCAACTTTGGCCTTTGAGACAACCATCCTGCAAAATATGTTTTTCTATCAGTTCATTTTTGTACAGTTTTAAGCTGGTTTTTATTTGTACTTTGAGCTCATCATTTAATTCATTCATAGTAAATGATCATTTTTAACTTGCATGCCCTTGGAAACAGCGAGTCCACCCCATTTATACGCCAGCGTCCGTAAAGGCTCACCGAGTAGGTGGAGATTCCGCTTTCTTTTTTCTTCATTTGCAATACTATGCTGTCAACTGTTAATGACTAAGTAAACTCAAATTGCTCGAACCAGGTCGTAAATGTTTTACGGTGACACCTCCGTTTCTTAAACGCTAGCTCCTGCAGTTTACAGATAAACTCCTCCCGCGCCGCTCCAATTCACTTCTAGCCAGATCCGGCGCCCTTATATCGTTAAGGAGCGGACCCAGTTTTTAGGCATGTACCACGTGACCTAGCTGTCAACTATGGCCCCTTTCCTACCGGGAGTGAGAGCAGTGACAACTGACGAAGGACAGAAATCTATCAATACGTGACGGTACTGATTCATATGAATTTATCTTCGTCCAGATAACACCGCACTGATGTGGTACGTCTTCTTGTCTTTTTGTCAGTGTTTTCTTGTCCACGTCGCCGGCTGTTTCAGAGAACTCGCTACAGTCAGCTGTTATGTTAGCTTGTTAGCTCGATGCCGTCTGTGGCTGCAGAATCCTCTGCTCACACAGACAGAGAGGCAGTCTCCACTTTTCTTGCTGCCATTCGGCGGTGTTAGCAGCAATATATTAATTATTGTGCTCTTTTAGCCCTGCTTCAGTCGGGTGTGGCGGCCATGTGTTTGTCACTCCCCATTGGAACAAAGATTGCAGCTGATGTGGAAAGAGCACCCCTCTCCTCTGGCTCTCACAAACATCCTGATTGTATGAATGTTAAGTGTGATCAAAGTTTATGGCAGAAAGCTGATAAATCAAACCCAAGAGGAAGGTTTAAGGCAAGTTATAGTGACTCACTGATTTAAAATCTGTATTTCTGATTTAACCCCCATGTTTTTCCCCTCTAGACATCCATGGCAAGTGGAGTATCTGCCACAACATGAAGACTGGCAGAGAGAGGAAGTGACAAGACCGCGCCTTTGCAGTTGTAGACCATCTGTTCAGCTCAATCCCCCTCCTTTCCTTTCCCTCCCTGAAAGCTCCCACACTACAACCATGCAGATGAACCCGGCACTCATGGAGTCCGCTGTAGTTCTGGCGGTGGTGCTGTGTGTCCACATGGCAGTCTGGAACCAGCACTCCTGGTGCAGCGTGGCCCTCGTCATTCAGGCCTTCTATGTCCAGCATAAATGGGACCGTCTGCTCAAGTCCGGGGCCGCGGTGTTCCAGTTTCGCCCTGCAGCGAACAGCGGCATCGTTCCGGCCTCCATGGTAATGCCTTTGCTGGGTCTGGTGCTGAGAGAAAAGTGCTCCGCTTCAGGGAACGTCTACTTCGAGCGCTTCTCCATGGTGATCACCATCACGGGCATGATGCTGGCTCTGTTCCTCTCCCTGATCGCGCTGGGCATCACCAGACCCGTGCCGACCAACACGTGCATCGTGGCGGGGCTGGCCGGCAGTGCCATCCTCTACACGACGAAGCAGACCCTGACCGTGTCGGAGGTCATCGAGGTCTTGGAGGTGCTGCTGATCTTCGTTTACCTCAGCCTGATCGTGCTCTACTTGCTGCCGCGCTGCTTCACCCCCGGAGAGGCGCTCCTCGTCGTCGGCGGGATCAGTTTTATCATGAACCAGCTCATCAAGCGCTCCCTGAACCTGTCGGAGGTCAAAGGGGAGGCGGTGAACTACTTCCTGCCAGTGGTGGTGGTGGGCTCGCTGTTGCTGGGGGTGTTCTTCGCTCTGCTCTTCTGCTTCATGGAGTCTGAAACGTGGGTCTCGTCCCTGTTTTTCCACATGATGACGGCCGTTCTGGTTCTGGGCATCTTGATGCCGTGGCTGTCCTTGTTCATTGGCCGGCACCCCATCATGTGGCTGCTGGACTTCCTCACGCTGAATGACAAGAGACTCTGTCTGCTGGGCTACTGGGCGTTTCTGGCCGTCGTGGCCACGTGTGTCGTGTTGCATCAGAACCACCAGCGCCAGTCAGGATCCAAGAAGCACCAGGCCTCGACGGTGGTCAGGAAGTACTTCCACCTGATTGTGGTGGCCACGTATGTTCCAGGCCTGATCTACGACAGGCAGCTGCTCCACGTGGCGTCTGTGGGCTGCTTGGCCGTCTTCTTGTTCTTGGAGTACGTGCGCTACTTCCGCATCCGGCCCCTCGGTCAGCTGCTCAGGCAGCTGCTCACCTTGTTCCTGGACGAACGGGACTCGGGGCCCCTCATCCTCACCCACGTCTACCTGCTGCTGGGCATGTCTCTGCCGATATGGCTGTTTCCCGGCCCCTGCGCTCCGAAGGGGATTCTCCCCGGGGCGGGTGGGCTGGTGCCCTACGCAGGCGTGCTGGCCGTGGGAGTCGGGGACACCGTGGCGTCTGTGTTCGGCAGCACCATGGGGGAGATCCGTTGGCCCGGCACAAAAAAAACCTTGGAAGGGACGGCGACGTCGGTGTTCGCCCAGATCATCGCTGTGGCGATGTTCCTCATCTTCGATGGCAGCATCAACCTGAACTCCACCTACTCGTGGATTGTTGGCTCCATCACTCTGGTGGCCCTGCTGGAGGCCTACACCTCCCAAATAGACAACCTCCTGCTCCCGCTCTACCTCTTTATCCTGCTGCTACTTTGAACAAACAAATCTCATGTTTGTGAGAATGCTCAAACGGTAGGGCGGGGGTAAAAAGTTCTCTTCAGGACTTGTGGAACATTGTACAAACACAAATGTGTTAAAGCCTTGATCATTTCAGCTCAATAATTTGATCTGCTGCTAGCTTGTACTCAGCAGCAGGTAGTGATTTCACATTAAAGTCTGGTAATTAAAAAAAAAATGAGTTGCAGTGAGGCGTCTTTAGCACAGGGTTTTTAAGAAACTCAGTTGCTAAATATTCTCAGTGTTGGTGGCAGTGTAGCTTTCCGGCCTGACCCCGAAGTGCTCGATCACCGACACCTGCATCTCTTAAATTATGCAACAGGAGAGTCAGTTTAGCAAAGTGGGTAAAAATGTCCTTGAAACTAAAATCTTTAGTTAGATTCAGTAAGTTTTTAGTCCTGTTTTATTTTGGCATCAATCTATGCCCGTGTATCGCCTACGAAGAACATTATTTAAAGTTTTATCACCTAATCGACTCCATGAGAGCAACACAGAGAACTGAAAAGATTTGCCTTAAAAATGTATTTTCCATCACTTCTGATTATCAAACAAGCCGTAGGCCACAAGAGGGAAAAAAACAAAGCATGGCAGTGTCACTCATCTATTCTTTGTAAGGGCTGATTCTCTCTATGCTCCTGCATGACACTAATGTGAATCCAGTACTGTAACATGTATATGCAGGTATCCTAGAGTATATTTTGGGTTCATATTGACTTTGCTGAGTATTTTGTGGTTTGATGGAACCTTTTTAAACAAATAAGTACATTTCCTTCTAACGTGGAGCCCACACACTGGGTTGTATATTTTTGGACTTTGTAAGATAGGCTTTGGGCCAAACTTGTGAAATGAAAGCCTTTTTACTTTTTGACAACTTATTTCTGTCATTATTTCTTAAAATGCTTTAAAATACACCTTTTTAGAGCTCATTTAGAATTTACATACAGTTTTTAGGGGCATGAATGTTTTGTTCATTTTGGGCTTTTATTGATTTGTTTGAACTGTTCTTTTCTGGCTTTTAAGCAAAGTCCACACATTTCTAATAGAACTGAGGTTGAGGCTTTAGGAAGGAATTTCAGAAGAATCCAGTCAAAACATCCCCACTGCATGATGCTACCACCACCATGCCTGACAAGTTCAATCAAATCCAAAAGACAAACTACCAGCTGCAGTCAATCATGATCACCAAGTAAAAGTTGATAGACCTTGTTGAGCTAAAACATTATGACCTTGATTCTTAAAGAGACAGAGACAAATTTCAAGGTCAAAATTATTTTTAATATTTACAGTATTTTCACAACAACTAAAGATAACATAGTTACTGTGGTATAGAACTGAACTGTATCTGGAAAATACATACTGTAATACCTCTTCAGCAGATTGAAGTGAATGTATGTATATATTTCAGCCTGTATGAATGTTTATATAATTGTTATTCCCCTCAGAAATGGTTCAAATATATCAGTAAAAGCCCCACATTAACACATGCTGTGATGAGTTTATGTAAAATTCTGACTCCAACTATTTCAGGTTTCATCTCATAGAGTGATCTTTTTTTTATTTCCATATTTGTTTGTTTAAATATATAAAGGTTTCTTCTCAATGTTGTAATTACACTTTAATAGCATGAAAGCTTTTTTTTTTCATCCTTACATTTTTTAAAATAATGTATTATTGCATGCTAAGCATTTCATAGATGAAACTGATGCCTGCTGTGAAGAAGGACCTGCGTGACTGATCGACTTTACTTTGAAAACACGAAGCCTTTCTGTTTCCTGTTTTATTTGAATACTTGATGAATGAGTTTAAATTTGGTGATTTAAAGTCAGAAGACATGAAGTTTACTTGTTTGAGTTGTATTTAAAAATGAACATACTTGAAAACAAATGCTTACTATTTCCTGTAAAAAAAAAAAAGTAATTTGATGTCAGGACACAAATTAAAATGGAAAAAATAAACAAGGACTAAAGTTTGGCTGGTGACAGTTTTTTTTAATGATGAGATTTTAAAAAAGGTGGTCAAAATGTGCACTGAATACAAATCACCTCCTCAGGAGAATAAGTTGTTTTGAATGCATCAACTCTAAAAATACGTCTTAAGAATCTATTTCAACTTTAAGGTTCGGACAAAAACAGGTTTGATTATGGGTCCAGTGTTGGATTAAAAGGTTACCAAGTAAAATCACCCTCTCAGTTAAACAATGCAGCCATGAAGGGGTTAAATTCTACAGAAATATCCTGCATGAAATGAAACAATGATTTTAATCCACCATTTCTTGTTTTCATTATAATTAACTGCTTTGTTCTAACAGGTTTAAATGAGATTCACAATGGATGCTTTTAAGTATGAGCAGAATTATTTTATTAATTTTTCAGCCTCAGTAGAATAAAAACTTATTTGGAAAATGCACTTTTTTCACTGCTCACGTGATTGAAATCTTACAGAAATCAGATTGAGGTATTTTTACTTACAGGAAGGTTGTGGTATTTTCAAACATGATCAAGAAAAAAACAGCCTTTAAACTTGATGTGAACTCTGTTGTTTCATGCTGAGTCACCTGAAACTGCAACATCAGCTGGAAAACACTAAACTACTGACTCTTCCAACAGCACTTCCTGTCACTTTGACTCATGCACAGACATAACACTTGATTATCTGCAGATTTGTTTAAACATGCTTAAAATGCTTCACAAAAACAAAAAAATATTTTATTTGTATTGTTGATCTATAGGACAGTGAGGCATCAACAAGAAATCAAACTTCTACTTGACCCTCTTGTTTCTTCTCCAGAAAAAATGTTCAGATTTCATAAACTACAGTCATTCTTTGTCTTTAAAAATCACTTAACAAATACAGTAAAAAGCAGGTTCAGATAAACGTTTGAACTTCAGCTGATGTTCCAGTCTACTTTTTTCTCCATTATCTGACAGCTCTGAGGCAAACTCATAAACACCAACCTGAATGGCTGTGACCCAAACAGGTGGAGAACCACTCTAATGGTTTACATTTGGGCCAGAAAAACTGAATTTTACATGCGTAAAAAATATTTAAAAGTTTCTTTGAGAAGCTGTAAAATATATTTTGTATAAAACTTTTCCTTTCTTCATTTAGTGTAAAGAGGTGGGAATGGGAGGTCCTCTGTGGGCTGCAACCTTTGAAGGACAAAGAGGAAACACAAATATGAGCAGAAATAGACAAGACATCTGCAGCACAAATTAAAATGGTTTTCCTGTTAAACCTCACTTTAGATGCAGTTATATAAAAAAAAAACCTCAAAAACCTTGTTTTAAGATGATGGTTTAAATTTCCTGCTGAGATACTTGACTGAAGAACTTTGAACAAAATATTTTACATCATTCTCCTCAAATATTACGACAACCAGGAAGACTTGTCATCACTAAAGCGTGAAAATCAAAGTCTCTCTCTCACCAGTTGTCTGGGCTCCAGCGGGTGTTCAGGGCCTCCATGAGGTGGAAGGCGTAGACGTGACGAGAGTCCTCTGAAGTGTTTACAGCGCTTCGATGCACCACCTCCCCGTGGATCAGGACCGCACCACCTGAGCAGGGACCGACCACAACTTTATTAAAGCGACACCATCTGTACTGAAGCTGTTTATGTGATTTTTTTCATTACCCCTGAAGTTGATAGCAAACACTGTGGCAGGCAAACGTGCATTTGTCTGTTATTATCTCATGAGTCTCTGGACAGATTTAGACCAAACTCTCAGGAATTGTTGATTGGATTGCCTTCTACAGCTGGAGTCAGTTTTTTTTTCAAAAATGGTCATTATAAATAATCTTATTTAACCAATTTAAAACTAGTTATAACTCGGTCACTTTTACAGATTTGGAGCTCATATTTGGTGTGGTAGTAGCTGAGAGTTTCAACACATAAACCAAGGATTAACAATTTTAACCAGTCATCTCACATAAATACTCATTAAAAAGCAGAACTTCTCTTGTTCCTTTCATTTGTTACTTCTTACTTGTTTTCTGTACTAATCCTAATTTTTAAACGACAATTCAAATTTTATTTTCTAATTCATTCATTTTAAATATAAAAAAACTGAGACACTTCACCTTTTTTAACTGGCGCAGCTACAAATTTCTCTTCATCATAAGCACACTCTCTTCCGATAAAGTCCGTCAGTGGATAGGTTCCTTTAGGGGTGCGCACCATGCGGCGGGAGATCCCACCTCGAAAAAGAAGAAAAAATATGTATATACAGCTTTCTCGTAACCTGACTAAATATCTGAAAATCAGGAGGTCCAGTTTGGTGCTCACTGTTGTGTGACTCTGGGATGAACCACAGGCAGCCGTTGTTAACGGTGGCATCCTCCAGGGCGATCCAGAAGCCCAGAACCCGACCCAGAGGCTCGGTGTGCAGAAAGGTGGCGTCCTGGTGGGGCGTCACTATGAAGCACGCAAGACTTTACTTTAAACTCAGTTACACAAGGGGGCCTTAAATTTAAATCTTGGTCCAAACCAAGAACTATTCTCTGTCATTATAGAAATTATTATAGAAATACAAACTGACTTTTTCCAAATTATAGAATAGGTTGCATTTAGAACCTATAGGCCTACATATGCAAACAACAAAAAAAGATTCAATTTAGAAAGACACGTCATTAGCATTTATTTTTTATGCCACTAACAACCTTTTATTTTATTTCTTTGATACATTTTATCACAACCCATCAAATTAGTAAAATAAAAATCCATATATATCCATATATATGACTTTTAAACAAGAAAAATACAAAGAAGATAATTAATTTGATTCTATTTAGCTTTTTCCACAGCAAAATCAAAGATAATTGAATTTTCTTGGATTAATCTGCCAGGAGAAGAATGCACTAAATCCAGAGACAAAAAGACTAAAAAATATTTTATAATTTAAGTGTTACCTTTTGGGGCCAGATAAATGTTTAAGAGCTAAAATGTTTGCCCTGTGGGCCTTGAGTTTAACACGTGCTTTAGACTACAAAAAGATTTCCTGATTTACTTAAAATGGTTTTGAGAAATTGAATTCTGCATAGACTCATATAACATAACTATAATTAGTTTCCATACAGAATACCATAATTAGGTAAAATTAAGTGATTATTTCTGTGTTTCTGAACTAACTTTATAAAAATGTGAAATATGAAAACTGCAAACAAAAAGATTCAGCAGAGATTGATTGTTTTTACCTTCTCCTCCCAGTCTTGGTTGCTAAAAAAAGAAAAAAAAAGTGACATAACTTCTTATTTTAATGTTTTATAATTACACTGAGATAATTTAAAGATAAATTAAGAGTTTACCTTAAAGATGTACATGCTTTGCAGTATGACAGGATTAACCAGGCCCAGCTTCTTGGCTATGCCCTGGAGAATAAAAAAAAAAACATTTATGTGTTAATAATTGTGGGACTTTCTTTATCACTAACTGAATCTGGCAGAACTCACCTGAACTTTGGCTGAATGTGTAACTTTCTTATACAACGGCTCCAGTTCATGTAACGCTAAAAGAAGAGAAAGTGGTGTCTTTCTGAAAGCTCTTTGTTTAGAGTGTGAAAGGACAGAAAAATAAAAATAATCAGGATTTCTCACCATGTCCGACTTTATTGAGAGACCGCTGCTTGGGTACGATAAACTCTCCTGCAGGTCCAGATGTGCATAAGTGAGCAGGAAATGATTGACAGGCTGCAGAGAATTACACAAGAGCTTACCTTTGTCGTCAAAAACATCCTTCTCGAAGAAAAAGCGGACCTTATCTCCACTCGTGATGAAATAATCAGCGTTCCCCTGCAGGACAGAACATTGACGCGGATCAGCTGATGCTCTGAGAAACAGCTCTGTGTTCAGGAAGAAAACAAACACTGTGCTGTTGACACAAGAGTTCAAAACTAGTCTGACAGAGGGGACACTTGGGGTCAAAGGAAACAGCGGTTTCAACCTTTTCGCTTACCTGCATCTTTCAGCCGCAATAAGAAGAAAACATAAAAAAAATATCAGGATTGGCTCATCTGTTACAAACTCAGCCTGTTCCGCTCATCGAGTCACCTGTTCTTTGAGCTGCTCATCCTGGTAGGTGGAGAAAGTGGTGCGGCAGTGCTCAGGGACATCCATCCTGTCCACGACCTCAGTCATCCTCTGCCTCAGCTCATCACACTGCTGGGAGGTCAGCAGCCCGTCCAGAACCACGTACCCGTCCTCCCTGTACTAAACAACGCAGAGCAGGTAAAAAGTGAAACACTGTCACAGTTCTTCTGTAGGGGTGGAGCAGTACGGTTAGGAGACTGAACCCTCCAGCCCTTCCTGGGTCCAAATGACCCGTGTGCCCTCAGTCCCCCTCTTCATCTGTTTTGGGGAGTGGTGGAGAAGAGGTTAGAGAAGGTGAGCCTGTGATTGGGAAATTGCAGGTTCAAATCCTCTGACTGGCACAAAAACTTTGTGTGGTGAAGCACCCTCATCTGCCCCACTATGGGCCCTTGAGCAAGGCCTCTGCTCACATGTGCAATAGGAAAAATGAAGAACTAATACAGTAATTTAAATTAAAACTGTGGCTCAGAATCTGTTTAGCTGATCCAAATGATCAGGCCCCCAGAAAAAGAGCCGTAATTCCCATCATTTTGTGGAAAATCTCACATTTACGAAGCATCTGTAGGTAAACCAAGAACACCTGTAGATCATCCAATTATAAAACTACAGTAATATAACACAATGATCAAAATTAATTTACACATCCAACAATTCCAGCACTACTTCGTTAATAATTTAGTTTTTTATTTTGATTATTAGTTGATTTGCTGTCAAATGATTGATTTATGTAAAATGCAATTACTGTAAGATCAGTAAAAACTGCTTATAAAAGAAATCAATCTGAAAAGTATTTTTAGTGTAAATGCAATCAGTTAAAGTGAACACAACAAAATTGCCTTTAATACAGTGAAAACAGTTATGTAACCATTTGAGGTTATTTAAATCTTTTTAAACATTCAGCTGACTTTATTACATAGAAGCTCTTTTATTTATAATAGTCAGAAAATTCCCCTAATAGTCGAATATTATATATAAGAAAACTTTGATTTGTGAGGCCACTTGTGGCTGCAGAATCCTTATGTAATAAGGCAGACATGTGCGATGCAACTTTTCACACAAACCCATCAATCTCCAACCAATAAATCGTTATTTCATTACATAATCTGTAATTCCAAAATTTTACTTTTTTTGTTGTTGTTGTTTTAAGACATCGGTACCTTCCTTACCTTCTGCACATCCCGATCTGTCATAAAATCCATGCTGGTCTTACTTGGAGCAGATCTTGATGCGATATGAGATGTTTCTCATCCGGGTAACCGTTAGAACACAATGTAATAGGATTTGGAGCTTTTAACTCTTTCATGTAGTCTGTGAGCGTTGAGCAGCTGTAGTAACACACAATGACCGCTGGGTGTCGCTGTTACACGCGAGGAAAAAGAGCTTCATCAGCAGCGCCATCGTGTGGCCAGTTTGATCACGTACACACAGAAAAATACTTTCAAGTGTTTTTCTTCTTTATATTTTTATTGTAAATCGTTAGTGTTTAAATGTTGCATACAAATGTAATAATTTAATAATACTAAATACAACTAATAATAATTTTAATTTCTAAATACTACAGTAATTTAGTGTTTGCAAAATGTTTATCTACTCCTGCATGTACCAACTCTAGGTAAAAGTAGCTAAAATAGCAAAATGACAGATATAAGTAGCTAGAGGCTGACAAAGAGTTAAAAGTAGCAAATGCAGAATGGTAACTAAAAACTGAAAATACCAAAATACAACACAAATAAACCAGTAAAGATGATTGCTAAGAAAACAATGTTTTTACGTTTATATTTAAAACCGTATATTACCTTTACCGTAAATGTCCAGATTATTAAAAAACAGCAGTCAAGAATCTGTATCTCTCAGATTTAAAAATTGAACTGCACAGATGACTAGATCCTGGATTATACACCTACTGTACTGTTCATAAATTCTTTTATTGCAAAAAAAAAAAAAAACAACTAAACAAGACTGGAAACTTTTCTTAAAGATCACATTCCTTAAAAAAAAAAAAAAAAAAAAAAAAAATCCAGATTTTGCTTCAATTAATTTTTGTAAATCAGCAACAAGTTTGAGTTGAACATTTTCTGACTTGCACTATAAATAAGGGTTTGGAAGACCAAGAATTTTATACTACAACTTTGTAAACATAAACAGTCATCCTGTCAGGAAAGACAGATGTCTGTTACAATGTCCAACATGCTAAGATAAGAACTGACTGTTTTTAAAGATGAGGCACCACTACGTCTGTGAAATGTAGATAATTCAGAAAAGGAAAAAAAAAATCATTTGTTGGTTTAGATATTTTTAAATAAATAAGTGTGCTTACTGTCCCTGTCCACTTGGGTGTAACAGTGTGACGAGTTAAATGCAGAGGACACATTCTATTCTATGACAAAACACTTTTACAATAGAATTAACAGCAAATGAGCCACTTCAGGGATGAGTTCACCGACTGTGTGGTACAAATAATGGACACCAGGCATGAATAATGAAAACTCTCGAGTCAGTAGTAGCAGAAGTCTCTCAGCTTTTTCCAGTGGATATGAATCATTTCTCAGCAGTTTCTCTTTGAAAAAGGAACTAGCCCAGATGAAAAATTAACACGCTCTGTGGCAAGCTTTAGTGTTAAGTGGTAATTTTATTATCATGTGTCAGAATGGTACAAAAAAGTAGGATCTGAACATTTGGAAACCAGCATTCCAACATTACAGAGCCGGTGTTTATTTAATTGGCAAAATAATAAAAAAGAAGTGTTAAAGGCCTTGTCCATTGGGGATAAATTCCAGTATGGCTGTTCTGGACACTGGCTCAACAAACCCGAGCTTTAAAAACAGAAATAATACATTTTAAAAAAAGAATTGTTGTTTCCAGAACTCCCTGATCTACAGGCATCAGAATACATAGATTAAGTTATCATACACAAGAAATACAATCATTTATTAAAAAAAATAAAATCCAAAACATTAATATTTTACAAGAAAATAAATGTAATCATGTCAGTTTAGAAATAAGTTATGCTCAGAAATGATTTGTGAATACTGACATTTTGGATAATTAAAACAAAATGACTGTCATAAAAGTAAAATCACGCATATCGTCAGACATTAATGAATGTATATGGTTACACACGATGCCTGCAGTGAAGGGTGAGCTCACTTCCAGTTACAGTAAGATTGTCGAGTCATTCTGTTTGAGCACAGCAGCCAATCTGCTCTGAAGGATACAAACTTCAAAGTTCTGTCCAAGAAAAACTACTTAAGGCATACAAACAGGATTCAACCATTTGATCTTTTTGTACTTAAATAGAAGGCAGATGCTATAATTTTTAGCACATTTGCACAACAATAAAGCTTTTAATGTGTTTATATAAGAAAAATGGCAGCTGCTGATGTGATATAAATGAAATACAAGGGCTCATGTTTTCTTGTAGTCAAGCAGAAAGTCACTGAAACTTCCTCATTTTGGATAGTTTAAATCAGTTCTTTGACCTGATTCATCACAGCTGACAGGAAAGGGAGGGGGCCAGGCTGAAAGTGAAGTGACTCAGTGGAAAATGAGAAACAGGGGACAACTGTTTTAGCTGACTTGTAGCTTTGTACGTCATCCTCTGCCAGATGCTCAAAACAATCTGAGACCAGATTACAAATAAGTTACACAAAAGATAGCAAATATTAATCTTAATAATAAGAGTAACGTTGACCACAAATGCTCAAAAACCAAACATTTACTCAATAGTCAGTGAAATTTTCTTAAAAATAGAAGACAAAAGAAAATCTACACATTTTGAGACATCATGTCAAGATTGAAAACAAGACTTAAACAAGCAGTTCTGACACTTTGCGGTATAGGAGGGAGGTTTGAAGGCATCTGCACTGCACCACAGTGATCAATGTTAGAATATCAAGTTACTTCAGAGTGACAGAGAAGATCTCCTATGGCCCGGCCCTGTCTCTGAGCCGGCTACACCACAATGGACACGTCTCTAAAGGTTGGATTAGTACAGAAAGCACTTATCTGTACGGCAGCCAACAGAACAAGTCACTTTTTGTTGTAGATTTTGTAAAACATGTTTACTTTGCATAAAATAAATCTAATATAAACAAAATTATTCAAATGGGTTTGTCATACACCTGCAGGAAAGTACTGGCATTTGTTTAAGCTCTGACCTTTGACCCAGACTCTAAAACTGCATGCTAGTTTAAAAAAATCAAATCAAATCACTGAAGCTCTGGTTTCTGATCTGTGACCTCTGTGAAACACCCAGCTGAACCTTAGTGTACAATTACTGACACAAAGGTTTACAACTTACTTCATTTCACAATTACTTATATTTTTTAATTCTTAAAATGAAGCAGTGATAGTTGTATGTACATGTAAATCTTCCTGCACTGGTTTTTTTTTTACATTAATGAAACAATATGCACATATAAGAGTGTTCTTCAACAACAAAAAAGACTGTGGAGGAGTCAGAACTGCTTATTATTGACATCTTGGTTGTTTATGTCAAAAATCATTTGGAAATATTGATAAAAGTTGCTGTTTTTTATATATGTGTAGGGAGTTGTTGTTGTTGAAGTTTACTTATTAACTGTTCTGCTCTTCAAATTAAAGGTTTGCATGTAACAGAATTATAATAGTTTGCCCTGTAAAAACATGCTATTTCCCATTCATGTCTATATGTAAGCTAAACAAGTCAAAATAACTCAGTATTACATATTACTTTGCTGAAATAATGGAAACTTGTAGACCACAGTGTGGATAAAATCCAGCAGAGTCTGGATTGAGCTACAAATGAACCTCCAGATGTCGCTAATTGTTACACATTGTAGCTTTTAAAAGAGACTGAACTGAAGGAAATCGGGTAAGAATAAAAACACATGACTCACATTAAACATTTCAGCTTTACATTTTACAGCTCGAGAGAAAAATACCTCTGTTTGTGATCATTAAAAGGGTATAGCTTGTAAAAGCTGAGGCCATGTTAGTAGAGAGAAATGTCTGGCAGGAGTAAATGCAGCAGATTTACTCCAAATGATGCTAATAAACCCCGGGTCTTTACAAGAAGCGTTTTAAGCAGACATAACATGTTGCATTCATTTGGAGCACGCATGGTGGATGTAACGTGCTCCACAAAGAAATGCTTTTCCAGTGGAGGCTGGTCAGAACCAGTTTCCTTCCACTCTGTAATTTCCTGTTTGTCCTCATGTGCCTCGTGAATGAATAAATCTATTGGCGACAAATGTCTCTTTCACAAAGTAAAGAGTCTGATGAATAAACTGCAGAGAAACAGCACTAGCACGAAAAGGTCCATATCAAATAAATCTTTTTGTAAAAACTAATAAAAAGTACCTTAATTCAGTTTTTTCTTTTATACTGTCTGAATGATTTGCTTTAGTCCAGCTTGATTAAATTATCTCTCATTGTTTGGACATTTTAACAAAAAAATAATAACTTTGGGAATTCTATCTGACCTAAAACAAAGGTTTAGTCTGATTTAATGTCAGAAATTGAGAATAGAATATTTAAAAGCCTTCTGTATCTGCGTTTATCTCTATGTGTTAATTAGCAAATCAAAACTTTCAACTGTGACTTTCTTTAATGTTCTGTGGATTTATAAAAAGAACAGCTATTTTTATCTGAGCAGTGTGTAGCTGAACCTTACACTGAAACACAATACATAAGCTCTGAAATAAAAAAAAAAGGCCACTTAAGATACCAAGCTACATATATTTGCTCTGGAGTCAAAATAAATGTTCAATAAGTGGTTTGTTACATGCTGAAAATATATGTCAAGTCCAAACATGCTACAAACGTCTGTTAATATATGAAAGAAAATCAAAAATAAATTCTTACACAGCCTATTAAGACACATTAGTAATGACACCTTAAGCCCTGTAAAATAAGATCATGCTTAAGTAAACATGTTGTCAGGTGATGCAAAAACAAAGAGCCAATAGGAGACGGTGGTCTAAATCACAGCTCCCAGTGCAGGTAACAGTTTGCCACACAGGCCGATGGTAAATTTAACTGCAGGGTAGTTATGAGTTACACAGTTAAGTTTGTTATTACCCTTAGATTCCTACAGCCTTCTGTGTTAAGGCTTAAGATAAAAAAATAAATAAAAATGCCTCTAAGTAGGACAAGAACACTACCAAATCGTCATGCCTGAATAGACTGGCTTTGACTTGCATCATAATTTGCTAAATATGTGTCAATAGAGTGAGCCACACCGCACAGCAACTGTAAATGTCAAACTTCTCTAAAAGTCCCGAGGCCAAAGGAGGGGCAGGCCAACGCTGCGTAGAGCATGTTGAGAATGTGCTGTGCTCAGTAAAATGATCATCGGTAGCACTTTTAGCTCACTGGAAGAGGCCGACTCATGCAAAGTTTGTCTCAGTCAAGGGTAAAAGTTTGCTTTAGGGTCCTACTGTGGCATGCATATTCAACATCAACTGCCAGCATCCCTGCAACTTTATAGTCGGGATGAAACAAAACAAACAAAAACATTGTTGAATCAACTCTGATCCTCCAGCTTGGTTATAAGATTTGTCCTTGAGTAGCAAATGAATAGTCACATCCAACATGGTATATCAGGAGACCGTTGACATCCTTACTTTCATTGGTTAACAGTCCACAGGTCGTCACTTTTCTCTGCCTGTGTGGTCAACACTGATGCTTTTCTCTCCAGCTCCATCTGGCTTTCATAAAACCTCTTTTTATTCATCTGCAGTGGTTTGGCTCAAGCCTGCTCCTTGTCAGCCCTCCAGAGCTGCTCTTTGACTTCTGTTGGCAGCGTGTTGAACAGGTCTTCCTCCACCACCAGGCCGCTCCTCTTCAACAGCCTGCAGTCGCCCAGCTCCACCGGGAGGCACTCCAGACGGTTCCCCCTCAGCTCCAGCTGGGTCAGCCCGGTGAGTTCTCCAAAGCGCGACGGCAGTGTCTGTAAGCAGTTGTTGCCCAGATTCAGAGTGCGAAGTTTCTTGCACTGGAACAGCTCCGGGGGCAAAGTCTCAATCTGAAGCGAAGAGGGTAAAAGACAGAAAAATAAGAGTGCACCAGTCAACAGAAAGGCTGACAAGACATAAAAACTGCTCAAAATATAGCCAACCTCTGTTGTGTTTGGATTCTATTCACTACAAGAACTAGATTTTATAAAAACAAAAACTGAGTCTCTCATTTATCCACTGAAATCATACCTGAAGAAATTCCTAAATGAACAAAGTATTTACAAAAGCACACACAAAAAGCCCAAACATCAGAACAGTCGAGTTATTTGTGGCAGCTCACAAACTTGCTGGAGGCTATTTTCAGCAAGCAGCCACATAGTAAAACACAAGTAATAGTAGCCTTTACTAAAAACACATGATGATGTTTGGATGCATGTGAGCTCAAGGAAGTGTTTCAAAAAAAGTCAGAGTTTATTCAAGTAATCCTTTGCAACAAAGATAAAGTAATGCATTCCTGACCTTAAAGGCACTTTTTATCGCTGGCCTTCATAATTTTGGGATTCAGGGTGTTTTTAAGCAAAATACGATTGAAAAACACAAAAGAATTGAACAATAGAAACATAAAAAACCTTAAATCTATCAAATGAGAAAGCTTAACTAGAACTGATAAAACAAAAAAAATTACTTAAACTTAGATTAAGTTTAACTTACCCTGTTTGCCGTCACAGCAAAGTACTGCAGGTTTTGGAGGAAGCCCACATCAGGGTGGATGCTTGTCAGATTGTTGTGACTCAGGTCTAAGAAGCGTAACTTGCGGCAGAAGAAAAGCTGGCTGGGAATCTTCTCGATCTTGTTTCTGTTCAGGTACAGCCTCTCCAGGTTGGTCAGCGTCCCAATCTGAATGGGGATATAGGCTATCTGGTTGTACCAGAGCTTCAGGCACACGAGGCGGTGGAGGTGCTGAAAGCTGATGATCTCCTCGATCGTCTTCAGGTTGTTGTCTTTCAGGTCGATCTCCTGCAGGTTGTGCAAACTGAAGATGGAGTGTGGAATGCGTTCCAGGTCGCAGCGAACAAGCTCCAGCTCCGTCAGGTTGACCATCTTCTTAAGGCTGTTCAAGACCATCAGCTTGGTGCCCTCGTTGTTGATGGAAAGCTTCTGAAGGTGCACGCCCACATCAGTCACCACCTGCGGCAGCTTGGTCAGGTTGCTTTTCAGACGCAACACTTTGAGACTTTTGAGCTCTCTGAGCCCGTCAATGACAATGAAACGATTGTTCTCAGCGCTCAGGTTCCCGGTTAGGTGCAGTTCACTGAGGTTTTTCAGGCTGTAGATCCAGAGAGGGATCTCCTTGATGTCAGTGAACTTGATGTGGAGCGACTTAAGGTTTTCTCTCAGGAAAGCCAGAGCTGGAGCCTCAATTTTAGCCGGTGTGTGGTAGAGCCACATCTCTTTCAGATTGGAAAGCTGAGCGATGATGGGGGGGATAGTGACATCTGGAATAAGCTCCAGCTTGAGCACCTCTAGCTCAATGAGATCGAATACTGTATCCGGGATTCCACTGAGCATGAAAAGGTGCAGCTCCAGTTTCTCCTGGGAGTTCTTGGTGATACGCTGCCTCAGCTTTTCCAGCGTCCACTCGTTGTTTAGGTTCAGCTGCCTCAGCTTGTTCTCACTGACCTCGGACAGAAACACAGCAAAGCGCTTCGAGTAGAGGGGGTCATACTGGTCTATCATGTGTAGCATGAAGGCAAAATCATTCTTCACGTCAGGAATGTCGCTGTAACTGCTTTCCTCACGGATTGACTCAAAGGAGTATCGTTTGAGTGAGCGTCTGAGCATCCAACAAAGGGTGTACATGCAGATTAGACCATAAACTACAACTAGACTGATGTAAAAACAGGCTAATATCTTGAACAGAGTTGCTAATGGGTGAGCACAAAGAAACATGCTGTATCCTGTTAGCGTCTCAATATTCACTGGGCACACTACACGGAATGTGATGCATCCTACATAATAGCCTGTGTAGCTAATAATCAGTATAAACTTGATAACTTTAATAATGGTCTGTCGTACGTAAAGACGGTACACTATATCACCTTCTTCAACATGGATTCTAAACTTCTTCACCTTCTCAAAAAGTGCTTTGGCCTGCTCCCCTTCCTTCTTATCTAAAACCCCGGTTTCAGAGCGATCCACGATTCCCTGCTCGATTCTGGACTTTGTTCGCTGAAGCATGGGAACGCTAGCCTCAACGTCCTCGCTCACACTTGAGGTCTTCTTGTCCATGGAACCATTCATTTTCCCCACTGGTTTAGGGTCACTCTCCTCCACTACCGTCTCAGACAAAGCTCTTGTTGTCCACGGTGAGTCGAAGCACTTGAGTAGGATAGAGACAAAGTGCTCCAGTTTGGAGCTTGTATGCGGGAATTTGAACCAGAAGTTGCTGCAGGCCAGGAAGATGAGAGTGTGGAGTAGCACCAGATAGGGGAAATATTTAGCAAACCAATGTAGTTTGTTCTCATAGCAGACAGCATCTACGTAGTTATACTGGTGTCGGTCGAGGTCGTACTGAATGCCTTTGGGTTCGCGTGGATAAGTGGGGGTTATGTTTGAGACAGGCATGGACTGGCATTCGTTTCTGGAAACCCACTTGCAAGGCAGGCAGATCATCTTGTCCTGTGTGACCTGCAGCGTTCCACCGAACACTGCAATCATCAGCATGATGATCGAGAGGTAATCGGTGAATACGTCCCACCATGGCTTCAGGATTCGGTATGCTGGCTGGGTGTCAGCAAAGTACCGGAGCTCTGTGATGGGAATCATGATGGTTTATCTAGAAAAAAAAGCAGAAACAAAAGAGTAGAAACATAAAACAAATCTTTTTGTTGGTTAGCATGTGTAGCATGAGTGAGTGTCTCACATTGGGAATGCCCTCAACCATCACTTCATCAAAAGCTCCTATTAGGTTATACCAGCCAGGACTAGCTGGAAATAAATCTGTCAGTGTCAAGGAGGACAAGATCCCTCCACCTATATAGGGTTGTTGCTACACAGATAGTTTATTCTATAGTTGGGTTTAATATCGGTTTAAATTTTTGTTACGATATGAATTATCTTGAATACTGGCATACCACTTTATTAGCATGAACACGTTCAAAATGTTAAGTCAAACATGCCAGTAAACTGTTTTATGGGGGATGCTACTCGGAGAACCAAAATTCTCTTTCATTGCTTTGTTTCGTGTATCAAATTGGGAACTAAAATATACAGACTCTTGTATTGCTCATCAGATTTCACCTTATGCGTTAGCTGTTAAGAGTATTTATTTCTAATTCTCATGTGGATGTGATGCTGCACTGAGTACTGAATGAGCCAACGTGTTCACATCAAGCTAAAACTGAGCAATGTGTAAATAGAGGCCCAGGTTGATGCGGTGCAAACCTCTTGATGGGATATCCCCCTCAGGGTTTCCCCCAGAAAACTTGGGGGAAACCTGCTCATGAAGAACCTAAGCTTCTATTTAAAACAGGCCTGCAGGCTCTCTGGAGACTGCAATTCTTTTGAGCAATAGGCTAAGGCAACCGGACCAGTAGGAAAACCACTGTTTTGACACCAGCTTCCCAGAAAGTATCTTACCTCAGGAAAGTTTAACCTTACTGGACACTGTGAAAGCCACACTTTACTTAATAACAATGTGTACAAAGAAACTCTGCTGTAAGCAAATCCAAAAAAAAAAAAGCTAAGAAGAGGATAGTCTTAAAGTTACTTGAAACATTTAGACTGTATTTAAGGTGAAAGCAGACAATGTCTGGCAGTTGTACTGCTGTTCAAAATACTGCAGTAACCCAATGTGAAAGAAACACAGATAACATGTTATTTTCTGTATCCATGTACCAAGAATACTTGGAATGAACACAATCTTCTCCAAAACAATCCTGGTCCAACACTTTAACACCAAGTTTTAGATTATTTTTTTCAAATGAATAATTTTCACTGATAAATCAGTGAACCAAGTTAACAAGAATGCTGAAGTGAAATGGGGTAAATTACACTATGACTTAAGATCTTTCTTAGAAAAATAGAAGTGAAACTTATAAAATTGCTGACAAGCTTTAAAATAAACTTTTCAGCCATTAGTTTATGCTTCAGCACATCAGTAAAGTCACAACTAGCTAGGCCTCACAAAGTACATTTTAAATAGTTATATATGAAAAAAAGATGTATTTATAAATTCTGGAGCTTGTTATAATTTATAATGTATATCTTGTAATTTTAATTTTTTAGTCCAAAAAGAAGAAACCCAATAACCCTTGTAACAAAATAAATGCTGGTACTAGATTTAAGACAAATTAGTCAATCTTAAATTGTTTTTCCCTGTTTATTTCAATTTAAACTCCACTTAAAGGCTGGAAAAAACTGAGTAGTAATTACATAAAGTATTTTTCCTTAACCAGTTTAAACCGGAACAGAAGAGCACAGTGGGCCTCTTCTGTTAGATCTCACTTCAAGATACAGAGACCAAAGCAGCTGCTAAAATAACCTTTAGAATTAAACAAATACAGCCAATCTTTGCCATATCCATACAGTACACTGAAAATGTGTAGGTTGCAAGGCAAGCATACCAAAGCAAAGCTTTGGTTATGACCCACATTTATCCACTTTTCTTTTGCCAAACAAAAATTGTCAGACTTGAATAAACATGCTCTGTAATTCAAGCCCATCACAGGAATGCACTGATAACTTCAAGTAAACTCAAGTAACATAAATAAAGAGGTCTTCCCAAAATAATAATACAGTAAATTTATGTGGCACTATAGTCACTTGTATTTAATGAGGTAAAAAAGGATTTATATTGTATTTTTCATGCAATGGAATGTTCTGTGACGGACTCTCAGCTACAATCACGTCAAATTTGAGCTCAATATCTGTTAAATTGGTTGAGGTAGCAATCTTTGTGTTGGCTAATGTGGTTTCGCTGTAGCAGACATTTTGAACTGGATTAACTGCAAAAGTTAATTAGTAGCAGATGTAAATCCAATGATTACTTTCTGAATGCTCATTTAAATCTGTCCACTGGTTTCTGACATATTTGATAACAAAACAATCATTGCCAGTCTCAGCTACTACCACAGCCAGTTTTAGCATTACATCTGTACAATTGATCAAGATATTGACATTTCTGTATTTTCTTAGGTGTATTGAGTGCGTCAGCCATCTTACATGTAGCTGACTCCAAAGGCTTTAACTGTATTAGATTTACATGAGAAGTTCTGTGAGTTTTAGTAAAATGTGTCCATATGTTCATTAGACAAATTGGCAACAGACAGGAACATGAAAACAGACACAGGCAAAAACATTATCATCCCCTTTGCCTTTCAGCAGCAGGCTACATTAATTCAACACAAAAATTAGCTTAAGTGTCATGTCTGAGAACATTTCCCTTCTTTCTATAACAAAACAAAACTTCTATGATAAACTGAACAGCTCCACAGGAAAAACATGCTGTCCTTATTTCAACAATTAAAATCGATTCAAAAGAGAAGGTCAAAATTACTGTATTATATAATTACTGCTACTGGATTCCAGTTTGTAGCTGCAGTCGGGTCCATTTCTCCTAAATATGTTTTTAAAACAAAGCAGGCTTTGTCTTGGCGATCTTTGCCGATGAGGCTTGGCAACACCGGAAGCATTCACGGGACTTTGAATATTACAGAGTCAACTATCAATTTCACTCAAGTAGACTGGCGTCTCTCAGGTGGAGCCAAACAGAATCTTCTGTCTTGGAAAAACATCTTTAAGTTTTCTTGAAGTTAAGCTTTATTATTGAAATTTGATAGTCATTTCCTGACATACTGAATAAATAATGACAGGAGGGAGAAAAAAAAAACTTTTCAGGCAAACTTTAGGACTCTTGTTATTTTGTTGATAGTAAAATAAAAGTCTTTTAATATCATAACCCAATTTTGTCTTTGTGTTTTTCCACCTGTGTCAGTGTTGAACTGAAATCTATCCCAGTACAATGACCATGCAGGAAGTTTTAAAACTACATGGACAAGATTAAGTGGTTTGAAAGCAGATTAATAGGTTTAAAGATGAATGAATGCCAGTCCAGACAATTACAGTAGGCCTGAAATAATGTAAAGTACAGCTGTTATAGATTTCCCTGCAACAACTTCATAAATTTTATTTTAAGTGCTTGGAGACACCCAAAGGACCTGAAAGCATCACATGTTTACTGAGTCTTTCTTGATCCACATCTACAGAGTGGAAGAGAAAATACAGCTCAGGGTGACGGTAGAAGGAAGTTTATTTTACATTTTTGTTGTTGGGTTCTTTGGTATTCAAAGTATTCAAACTACGATCAGACATGTCTTACCTGTGGTTTAACTGGATACTCAAAACTGGATTTAAAAGGAAATTAAAAAGGCTTCTTTAAATTGAGGCAGATTTTTAAGCTAGAAAGACTGCATGTTGCCTTGAACAACCCAAGGATGAGAGATTTTCTTTGTGACATAATAAAATGGGACACAAAAAAACTGTATTATCAAAACACAAGTTTTTGATTACTAAACAGAGTTATCACAAATTTAAAACACAGAATATTTATCACCTCCTGCCACCAAAATGTGCAGAAAGTAATTACTGATGCACATCCACAACTGATTAGCTTTTTTTGAGTCAGCTAAACATAAGCAAACAAAAAATAACTCAATTAATTTTACAGATACATAGCTAAAATTTGATGTGGTAGAAGCTGAGACCAAGTCATCCCCAATTTTGACTCTGATCTGAGCATGATATCTTGACATGTTGCATGTTATTTTCAAGGTTTGACCAAAACATCTTCAACTCTGTCATTTCTCAGCATGTAATCTTATTAAACCCAGGCATATGATATGAACTCTGTCAAGGATGCTGGGTCTTTATGTTTTAACACAGTAGCTACCAACTACAACAACAGACTTACCAATGTTTCAGAATCAGATTCCGGTTCAGCACCCCCAAAACAAAGTCTGTCCCATTGTCAAACAGAGGTGACACACGCTTCAGTCACCATCGCCTTAATAATATAATAATTTGGTTATTTGTTACTACTTCAGCTCTACAAGCTGGTAGCAGCAGAGGCCACTGTAGTGTAAAATGTTTGTACTTCTATTGTCCTCAAAACATGCGCAAACAATGATGAAAATTGCATGTTTGGCTTTGTCTCTGTTGTTGATTAAACAATAAAACCGGCATTATAAAACCCTTAAATGGTTTGGATCACTACATAAAGAGATTCAACAAGGAAATTATATACAGTGATTTAAATAAAGGATAAAATCCCTACTTATTTAATCATTCACAGTTCTGCTCAAGATAATGATTTGAGGGATCAAAAAAAGTGGAGGAGACCAACCAGTGTTTAAACCAGGTCTAACTGGTTCTGACCCACAAAAAAATCCACTTTTCTCTTTAATGGTAACACTGGTTGAACTCAAGGACAGGAACTAAGACATGATGTCTAAACGACTTTTAAAAGCATTTCTTGACATTATGTTGTGGATAACAGAACCCGTGTTCATGACAGAGTAATACACTAGATTTTTAAATACATCTAATGAGAAATAACTAATGATGCTGTGAAATATTACACTATGAACGCAATGTTAATTCACACCACATCCCTTATGTGACAGTATTTTCTGTTTTTAGGGTAAAAGGAAGTAAAATAAGCGACCTAAACAGTACCAAAAGTTTGCACTTTAATTGTTCATAATTTTGGACCATAATTATAAGTAATTAACTTTATGTGTCTTCTTGTTGGCCTCTATTAGACAAGACAATTTTATTTAATTGGCTGACATTAATTCCGATTAAATGCCTTGTTCTAATGTAGTAATGTATAATTAGATGATGGTACTGAACAACAAATGCGATCTTTATCAAGGCGACTTCCTTTGAAAACAACAACCAGTCGAGTGTTGGGAGGAGGACGGGAAACAACGTTTGTCTCATCCCGACTCCAAACTAGCGCGCTGCGGCAATAAAACCCGTCTCAACCAGCTTGTTATAAACCCGGTTAAACATAAAAAAAGACTTACTTGTTTTGTTCAGGCTGGTGTCTCTCGCCTCCTCCACACACGAGTGACACATTTCTCAGGCGGTTCTCAGCGACTGGGGCCGGTCACACACGAGCCAGAGCCTCGAAACAACAGCAAAGGTAGGAAAAACCGAAGAAGCAAAAGAAGGGTTGGCTCGAGGGTGACTTCTTCTTTGAACTTTAATGGCGGCTGTCGAACAAACTTAATGGTGCAGTACCACCTACTGGTCTGGAAGAGTAATGTGGAAAATAAGTAGAATCTGTGTGCAAAATCGGTGAAAGTCGGGCGATAATGTTTTTGCGAGTGGTTATTTGATTTATGTTTCTACCAAAAA
>JAUBOC010000037.1:9353169-9373713 GCA_032275365.1 Anablepsoides cearensis | reverse complement strand
GCTGTACTGAACCTGATTGGAGTCAGAAGATTGAAAATAAAGCTTTAAGAAGAAATCCAGCTGATTCCTGTTTATTCGACATACCATTTTTGAACGACGCAGATTTTCCCTACAACCTTACAAAGAGAATGTACAGTAACAAACAGCATTATCATTTCCCAGGGTCATTCTTTTCCTCTTTGTGGATTACTGTCTAATTTTTCCAAGTGGTCCCTTTGCTGTGCCTCATCTCTGTTGGATTCATCCACCAGTATCTCCAAAGCATCACTTCCTTCAACCCTCTTCACCTTCTCTCCTTTGGCAGCAAGGATTTCCTCAATGTTTCTGGAACATAACACACCACAAAACATGAAGAGTAAACAGAGTATTTGTATGATTTGCTAATCCTAATGTTCAACTCTTTCTACAGTGAATTGAAAGTAGTTCAGGCAGGCTGAAATTATAATTTAGTTATACGAGAATGCCACACCAACCTTTTTCCTTCTAGGTCTGAAAACCAGTTGAGGTTGTCAGCAATGATATGATGATTCTTGCATCCTGGGCATGTCACTATCACTACACCCTTGTGGTAAGCCGGTTTAGAAATTTTCTGCATGGACCTGGTGGAGCAAACCTGCAAACATGATACAAGTGGTTAATAACAACGCTGAAACTCAGCTTCAGATACAGCAGCTCAGTAAAGGTTTATTCTTCTAAACTTGATCATGTTTCAGCTACAGTAAAAACAACAACAACAACAATCAAAAACGTAACTAAACCTGGACTGAATTGCAGGGCTCTAAAAGTAGAATTATTCTAATGACGTTAGTTGTGATTTATGCCATTATATATGATTCTAATTGTGAAGCTCACATTCTTTAACTTTAATAAATAAAATATATTTCACAAGATGCAAACTAAAGCTGACATTCTAAACTAACTTCGGTGTAGTAGTTTGATATTGGTCTTCTAAACATCTTCCTGTACCTTGCATGTGTAGATGAGATGATAATGTGTTGACTGGATTTTCCCAACAGAGTCTTCTCTGACAGGCGGTGGCGATGTGATTCCTCTATGGCAGCTGAATCGAGTTTCACGCCTGTGAGCAAAACACTGACGGGTGTGTGAAGATGCTGTCCTTCTGCTGAGACACTGAAACACAGACACGGGTAACCGACCGTAATAACACCGCAATACCAGGCTAAGTGGGAGCTCCAGTTTTACAAATGACGTAAAACTAATACACCGTTTTAAGACTAGCATGATAACTAGCTTTTTTAAAGGAAGGTGAAGTCAAATTTTTATCAGCAAAATGAGGGGTGAAGTCGCGTAGAGATGACATCACACAGATCACCTCGCGAGAATCTGACTGAATTGCTAGCTGCTATACTACTGTCAAAACAGTGCTTCTACAATCTTACTATCCGTGTGAACGCAATGAATACGGTCGGAGTCCTTGAGGAGGGAGAAAAGCTAAGACATCGCCCGTTTTTGATTGGGGTTAGCGGAGGAACAGCCAGTGGAAAGGTGTTTTTTTTTTTGCTATAAATTTGTAATTACATACACTGGCTATGTTAGCATTGGCTTATTAGCATTCACCCAACTGTCAAACTAGCCGTCACGCCCACTTGTTTAACATTATATTTAATCAATGCCCCCTTCTGCTGCTAGAATCTTTTCGTTTCACATGACATTTTTGTGTCAAATATATATCAACACAAAACGAGGTCACTGATACGACGGCTTGAACTCACCTCCTACCTGCAACATTTCGTTCAGAATAAGCTCAGGTTATTAACATTTTTCTTTACAGTCCACAGTTTGTGCGAAGATCATGGAGCTCCTTGGCCAAAACAAGGTGGACCACCGCCAGAGGAAAGTAGCCATCATCAGCCAGGACAGTTTCTATAAAGTCCTGACCCCAGAGCAGAAGGCAAAAGCCCTTAAAGGCCAGTACAACTTTGATCACCCAGGTAAAACTAAGTTACAGTGATTTAATCACTTCATTCACTACTGTACATCTTTCTGTATATTTTTAGATGCTCACAAAATTGATATGGTTTTGTTCAAATCTTTGTGAATGATAAATGTAGTATTTTGCTAGTCTATTACAAATTTCCGTAATGATTTAACTGATAACAACGGACTGGCCAGTGTAATTTTAAAATCCACATCCTTTTAAATGTCTTGCAGAGGCATTCGACAACGAATTAATGTACAAAACTTTAAAGGACATCGTGGAAGGAAACGTGGTTGAAGTTCCAACATATGACTTTGTCACCCACTCCAGGTAGGAGGGAAACCTTCTCCCATGATTAAAGCTTGCTGATTTTTTTCCATTTGTCATCGGTCTGAAAGCTTTTTGCGCATTCATAGGTTGGAAGACAGGATCACATTTTACCCAGCAGATGTGGTCCTCTTTGAAGGGATTCTGGTTTTCTACCCACAGAAAGTGCGTGAAATGTTTCACATGAAGCTCTTTGTGGACACTGACTCAGATGTTCGACTGTCTCGCAGAGGTACGCATGTCTCAGTCATGCTTAGATCCAATTTTTTTGACAGTCTTTGAAATTTTTGACCTCATTTCATGCAGTCCTGCGAGACATGAGCAGAGGGAGAGACCTGGATCAGATTCTCAATCAGTACACGACTTTTGTAAAGCCTGCTTTTGAGGAGTTTTGTTTGCCTGTGAGTATGACTGTCATTACTGATCATGCGTATTTTCTTTCACTTCTCTGTTTTAAAGCATTTTTGATTTTTCTTTAGACCAAGAAATATGCAGACGTCATCATTCCAAGGGGAGTGGATAATATGGGTGAGTAACCTTAGAAGAAGAAAAAAATACACCTCTGGGATCTGTTATGCTTAAAAAGAATGTCATTTTTTGTCATCAGTGGCCATCAACCTCATTGTGCAGCACATCCAAGACATTCTGAATGGGGATATTTGCAAATGGCAGCGTGGATCCGCTAACGGACGAGGCTTCAAGCGGATGACCTCTGAGCAGAGTGACCTACAGAACGGATCCACTAACCCTCCAACGAAGAGGGTTCTGCTGGAGCCCAGCAGTCGGCCTCACTGATACGCATATGTAAATGGAAGGATTTGGACTAGAATTTGAGTCAAAATTGCTGCTATTGTTTGCAGAAAGGGTTCGAAACTGTCGCCTTTTGTAGTTTTAAAACTGGTAATAATCCAATGTTGCAATTATTCAAGTCTGCAACCTTATTTTATCATAATTACTGCTGTGTAACCAGTATTATCATAGCTTTCTAAATAAGTCTTCCATAATAGTTTTTGTACATTCTATATGTGTGTAATTGTCAAAATTATAAACATGAACTGTTACTGAATGGGTCTTGTAATTGAGGGTAGGATTTGTGTAATTTAAGTCATGCTTTTGCACTTTGGTGATCACGTAGAACTTCCTTAATATATTTTAATATTTCAAATGTTAACTTGTTTGTGTGGTCTTTTGTATTTATCACAAGTTAAGGCTAGATGGGTATTTTTAACACTTAATGATCATTAGTTTTTTTTTTTTGTAAAGGCAGCCAAAACTCAAAGGCGGTGGTCTCCAACAGTTACAGCTCAGTGAGACCTAACACGTAGAAAAAAGGTCAGGAAGAGGGATTTGCATGAGAGTTCAGCTTCCATAAATGGAACATCCCATTTTAATTTAAAAAATTTTGTTTGAATAAAGCTCCTCAGACAAGTAGCAAAGTATCTTCCCAAAACAAACTTAAAAATCCTATTTCATGCCCTGCATATGACACTCTACACCAAAAATGAAGATTGTTCATTTTTTTCTGGTTCATGCCTTATTTCCCTACTTACTGTATGTAATATAATGAATTAAATTCTTTTATGATGTAATTAGGTGTCAGTCTCATTGGAAGAAAAAATGAATCTACAGCAAAGAAGGTGCTTATAAAAAACAAGCCATTTGTTTTATTGTAGTTTGAGAGCACAGTGTGATGTGTTGGTTTTGACCATTATTACCCCCAAAAAAGGGATTGGATGAATACCTACAGCACATGATGGAATGACAAACACACAAGTCTCTGAGGACTTCAGTCACACAAACACTCTTTCACACACTGCGATGAGCGGGACATGATAGTGATTGCCTGATGTTTCTCTAAACTCGGATACAATGATTGAGTATGACATACATAGATCACAGCATCTTTAGTAACTCATCTTTTTACGTTCTGCTGTTTTTAGTGCACATACATATGGCACTTGGGAGAAGCTAAGCTCTTCTCATAAGCATAAACGTCCTTTTTAAGAACAAAAGGAGCACTGTATATAATACATGTCATAACCATACATGATTCTTACACGAAAAAACATGTCAAAACAAATTCAAATTTCCAGTCTATAACAGCCGCCGCCTCTTCAAGCTCAAATCCCCCGGCGCTCGCAGCAGATCCCCGGCCTGCAGCCTGCATGTGGACGGCATAGTTCGCAGCAGGTTGCTCCCGAGGTTCTGCTGTTTGAGGGGAATTTGTTAGTCCAGGAGAGGGTTGCAGAGGATGACCAGCAAAATGGCACATTAAAAAAAGGGACAAAGGGGTTTGGAAAAAGAAAATGGACCATTCAGCTCATTCTCACACAGGCATAACAGCTCCACTCTAAAACAGAGAGTCCAGGGAGCAGACTTTGGTAATTAGTGTCTCCCTGTCCGCTCTGATTCCTCGCTTCTCATTGGCACCGGGGTTTTTCTTCCCTAGTTTTATCTTACTCTCTCCCAGTCAACGTATCAGAGCTGCAATAATCCCAATTATAATCTCCCGGAGCGGCAGAGCTCTTTGTAAACCTCAGTGACGTTTTAGTTGTGTGTAATTTGTTCTGGATTCCCCATGACGAGTCTCCCATTAGCTTCAGTGGATAGCTTCCATTCGTGTTTCAGTCTGTAGTAAAGTGGAGTTAGTGTCATGAAGCACAGTTGGAGGTCAGTGTCAAGAGGCCCACAGGCCCTAGGTCTTCTCCTCGCGGTCCGTCTTGCGCCTGGTGATGTTTCTGGGCTTGATCTTCAGCGACAGTTCCCATAGAGCCTCCTCGGCAAGGTGGTCACTGAAGTCGTTGAAGAAAGAGATGATGTCTTCATTGCGTTTAAGCTCGTAATGCCTGAGAGATAAGAGGTTTGATTAATTAATAAATTTGTGACTGATGCAGGTGTGTAAAGTTAAACAAGAAAAAGAAAATAGGTTTTTTTCCAAATGGTCTTACGCTTGCTGGAAGCGCCTCATGCTGTCCAGAATGTTGAACTGCTGCCAGCGTTTGGAGAAGTTGACCTTCCCATCGATCAGGTCCGGGTTCCCCAGGTGCACAAAGGTCAGGTCCTGGAGAATGAGACCCCTGCAAAATGGAGTTGGTGGAGAAAACGAGCAAAATTAAAGGAATGCATTTCTTGAAAGAATGCATGTTGATCGCTGCCTTTCATACTTCAGTTTTATAACTAATATCTTGCTGAGGAATGACAGAGTTATAACAGATTGGGGGAAATGTTATGCGCAGTCTCTTGCAATATTAGGAACTCTTGTGCAGTCTGTTTGTACTTAAAGTATGTGATGTGACAGATTCTCACCTACCACCTCACTAAATATTATTTTACTTATTTAATTTTTAATTATTCTTTATTTAACCTTGGGATTGAACCCAGGACCTTCTTGCTGTGAGGCATCAGTGCTAACCACTGAGCCGTTGTGCTGCTTTCAGCTCAGTGTCAGTAAGAATGACAAAGTTGGAGTCATTTTTGTGTTTTGTGTTAAAGAGTGGTATTATGCATTTTCCAAGCACATAGTTCAATTCTATACCATAATCAAGTCATTATGTTACCTTCAGTTATGAAAAAGCTGTATACATCAAAAATAAATTTGCATCATAGCTTATCTAAATGCCTTCAAATTGGCCTCCGTCTCTTTAAGAAACTTCTACCATTTCTGACATTCCCACTTCAGCACATCTTCATAAAAATGCTTAGGGGGGAGGAGTGCTCAGTTGGGCAGAAGTTTGGCTGCAGACTGAGATCCAGTTACAAACAGGTGGTGCTTTGTACCAGTGAGCATTTAAGTAGCTCCACATGGCTACCAGAGGAGATTTAAGGATTTCTTAGACATGCAAGAATGAGTCAAAGCAACACTCTCAATGTTGTTGATTCCAAAGTTTGATGAGTAGATGTGCATCGAATGATTTAATTATTTATTTTATCTTTAATGATTTATTCAAATTCATCTAGTGGTTTAGATTTTTTGCTAACAGACTTTTCAGGGGAAGGTGGAGCAGCAGATCCTCACCAGTCTGAAGCGACACGTTTACTTACAGGTACGGGATACACGGGGGCTCCACTTCAGCCAAAGCAGCTCTGTACGCTCTGAAGGATGAGGAGCTGTCGATCAGTGTGCAATACTCCTCCAATCCCTTAAAAAAAACAATTTGAGCAAAGAAGACAAAATTATAGAAACATTTAAACTGAATTTGTTTATTTTTTATTCTTCCATAAAAATGTTTTCACCTCTGACGTCTGTTTCTGCCACTCTAACCTCCTGATGGGGGCTGAATCCAGGGCGGACAGTATTGCCAAGTAGGAGTTAAAATTATTTAACTTTCTTAAGTGCTGTAATAAAAGACAATTAATGTTAAATGCATTAAAAAGTGACACAAAGTACATCTTTTAAAATGAAACTAACTTACCTTCATTATCTTAATGAACTTGAGAAGCAGCTTCTCTCTATCTTGAGCTTTTTCCTGCTGAATTATCAAAGAGCGGACCCTGCAGGAGAGGGAAATAAATCACTAAGGTGTCAGTACTCACAAAGACAAGAACAAAGAGTCCAGGATTTTCAGTAACAAGGAGGAGGAGGTTGATTTGAGAATATCAGAATCAGTTCATGACTTTTCATTCTGGATCTTACCAATAGCTCATGTTGTTAAAGTGCTCTGTGAACTGAGTCAGGTTTGGACTCTTCTCCTCATTCTGCTCCTTCGCCCAAAGCAGAACCTCAGGAATCTAAAAGGAAAACAACAAAATAATTAAATAAATTAAATATCTGAGTTAAAAGGTCTTTATGTTTGATGGTTGTTAAAAACAACTGATAAAGCAGAGGGGAAGAACAAATTACCTCAATTTTATAGAAAAGTTCAGCATCAAGAAGAGTGAGCTGATCAGCAATCTCATGACTGCGGAAGTCGTGAAGAGTTCCAGGTCTGTTTAAACACAGAATATAATGTCTTCAGCTTCAATTATTCACTCTGTATTCATGACTGTATGCTGGCAATTACTGAAAGTACAACCAAACTATTTTCTTTTAATTAAATGAGTTATAAATTAGAATTTTTTTTATTATACATGTCATCAGCCCCTATTTTCCTCATTCTGCTTCAATATGAAGCATTACTGCTTGTGTCATTTTCAACCTGTCCACCAGATGGCTGACAACTCTCCTGTCAGAATCCAGTACTGAACTATATTCACCTGTCAGAATCCAGGCAGGCGCAAGTTAAAGCTGACAACCCTGCTGAGATATAACATTCCAGCCATCCGTTCTTTGACTTTCTGACATTTTTGACAGGGAGCTTTTTGGGTTTCTTGTCCTCACTCCCTGCAGCAAGTTAAACTGTTGCCTCCAATCCCAATGCAGAGTCTGCTACCTTTTCCTTTCTAAACAGAAAATTCCTTTATCTGGCTCTTTATGAGAAAATCTGCATTATTGTAGCAACACAAATATAAAACATGAGCCGTTTTTTTAAAACAAATTACACAAAACATACAAAAAAGGGGAAAAAATATGGCAAATACACAAAAATAAGAAAGATGCACTTAGATTTAAAAAATACTATAAATACAGAAGTGACTGAATAGAGTAAAAAGGTGTTGGTATAAATTATGACTCAGCATATTATACTAGAAATATCGTGACTGTTTTTTCCACGAGGAAAATTATAAAAAAAAAAAAAAAAACGTGACTTGTTAAAATCAACAGTATGAACATATTGTGCATTAAAGTTGTGCAGACAACAATATATTGACTAATTTATGCAATTTATAAATAGATTTTCAAAGGATAAAAAACAAAAGGTGGGACTCCACATTATTTTTCTTCTGGAGTTTAAAGGTCAAACTACTTTTTAAACCGTGTCCATGTGTAAGTCTGGGATTAAGTGAACTCAGGAGTACAAATCAAGTTCAAAGCCAAACTCTGACTCCCACAGTACCTTGCAGAGACCCCCCGGGCAGCGAGGGGCTTGAGGGAGTTAGTGTAGCGCAGCAGCTTCTTCTGCTCCACCTTGTCCAGGATGTTTTTGCGGAGCACACGAGCGAGGCTGAGCTCGCCGTTGCACACCAGCGTGAACACGAGATCCATGAGCTGCTTCAAGATGTCCTCCGTCAGCTCCACCAGGCTAAGACAGAGAAAAGAGATAAAAGTTGGAAAACACAAGAAAGTACAACTTTAGGGTGCCCATTTTGTAAATATCTGGGTGTCTATATTTACAAATAATAATCATAAAATCAGTGTGACCTCCCTCACGTGGTGGAAACATGTGTTAGGCATGATTAACTTTTGGGTTTTACTTACCACAGCTCATCAACGACACGAACCAGAACAAAGAAGGTGTTCTTGCTGACTCGCTTCTTGAAGGTGTCTGGACTGTGGCAGAATGTAGTATATGTGCTTTTGTGGTTAAGGATGATGAAAACACTAACTGTTCAACTAAAGAGTCAACAACGTGCTTTAATATCTGCAGTTACTGTTTCTGGATGTCAATAAATTTAAAAAACTTAAAAAAAAACTGTTGGACGGAGGAGACATTAAGAGCATTGATTTTTCTTAAATACAGAACAATTCATCTCTCCATGTAAATAGTTAAGTTTCTCTGTCTGCCTTAGTACTGTCTTGTTCCTTAAAGAAAAAGTTCAAACATTTTGAAATGAGGTCCTAGAAAAATGCTACATAGGAATATTTTTTCTATTGCAGATAGCTCTATTGTCATTGTTACAATGACAATAAAGATATATTCTATTCTAAATAGAAAAAAAAAAATGTCTGACAGACCGCTGAGCTAACAAATGATCTGAATGCCAACAAAGAGAACTGCTGCCATGACTTAAAACTTCATTCACAAAAGTCACAAAACAGTTTATGTGAACACTTTATAATAAAACCATCTACCCACAATTTTGCATTATGTAGAATTCTACCAATTTTTTTTGCAGCTACAGAATAGCAGCAGCAGCTAGTTGTAGAAACTCTGGTGCAACCTGAGACACTTCCTGCACTATTTATTCCAGAAAAATTGAATATTGCAAATATTTTGTTGTCATAAACCCTTGCCAAAACCTTTTAATACCGTTTTTGAGCTAAATCTGTTCGGAAAGTGTTTTCTTAATTTTTTTTTCCTGGTCAATAAAATCTGTTGCAAATCATCATTTAGTGTTTTTGTCAGATTCACATTTAGATCTTAAGTGGCCACAGGCAGCACAGGAATGCTACAGCTAGCTACTGCTGCTGTTGCTATTTGCACTTGCAAATATCCATAGAGTTACATATATAACCACGTACTTTGAAAGCAAAGGTGGTGAAAAGCTGGTGGAGAAAAAAACAAAACCTTTCACATAATGGCTATGAATATTTGAAGAATAAAGCTGGAAAAAAAAGTGCATTGCAGCAATGCAATTAGCTAGCCATTAGCTTGTCCATCTCCTAATTTAACTTTTGTATCTTACTTAGAACAAGGAGAATAACCTCTCAACAGAACCCCACTTTAAAAATGTCTGAACTATTCCTTCAAGTCTTGTGATTAAACAAGGCAGGACTCTTTTTCTCAGCAAGTAATTTGCTGATTATAAACTCAATTAGTTGATTAGCTGTTTAAACGTTGAAGTGGTGAAAAAAGGACAGAAAAAACAAAATCCCTTTAGAATCACATAAGACATCGAAACAACTGTAGAGAAACTGCTGCTGAAATAATTCTGTTAATTTACATTTACTGTTAAATGCATGATTCAATAATCTATTTTTCATAATAATAAACATTAGACAATATGTTCTGCAAATACAGATCAAAGTTCACAGCAGAGAAAGATTTTTACAATACATTAGAAAAAATGAACAAAATCAACATAAGTTTAAAGATAAGAAAACATTTTCAGCTTTATCTATCAGATATTTTCGTAAATACTACCAGTTAATGTATTGTCTCTCTGTACTAAACATGAACAAATAAATCTGTAAAAAAGGATTAAAGCAGAAAAAAACTTCCATCTGCCAACACAAAAAAGGCGATTAAACCAGACTGACATGTTGAGCAATTTAAAAAGGATATCTGTAGTGTAGCTTCTTAATGAGGTCCTCTGGGGTTATAAAAGTTCTATATGTAGTCAAAAAAGCTTCACAGTACAAAACAAGATCTGTGGAGCAAAAAATAGGGAAAAAAAGAGCAATAGCTTTTAGATGACGTGCAGCCAGAGTGAAAAGATTAAAGCTGACAACACATCGTCTTGTAGGATGACTGCAAACACAGACTGACACACTGCAAATAAACAGACTGAGGCTTTTTAAAATTCTGCTCAGAGTAAACTAACACACATCAAACAGATTTCTTTTAACAAACAACTAAATCAGCTCTAAATAAATTATTCTTTATGCTGTACCTTTGCGGTCCGTTTCTGTCGCATGGACTAATAAGATATCTCCTGATCCAGCACGAACATCAGGGCCGTCGTCATTCTGGGGGGTAAAAGTCACATTAAAATAACGAGGAGCTGAGAAATATTAAGCACAATAAAATACACCGATAAGACAACAAATCTAAATTAGAGTGATGCAGTTTAGCCCAAAATACAGCATCTCTCCACCAACCCTCTCTGTCCTGCACCGGCTCCTCTGATGGCGAAGAAAAAGTCAGACTTGTGCATCAAAAAAATAAAAATCACACACCCCTTCCACACTGCAATATGTCTTCTGTAACACCTTTAAATGTCATCACTCCTTACAAGTTTTTTTTCCCCCCTCCTTGCATGCTTGAGCTCTTCCCATCTTCTTTTGTAAATCACTGCTGTCACATTGCCGCTAACCTTGCAGAGAGGCGTGCAGCGTTTTCACACATCTGTATATCAGACTGCACCACACAGAGAAAAAAAAAAGAAAAAAAAAAAAAAGAAAAGAGGAGGAGGAGGCGGCTGCAGTGAAGTAGGTGCAGTTTTAAAGGTTCAACTCCAGAGGGCAGAAATGGCTATGTATGGTGCAATTCATGATGTGATTTCACATCTGAATGACTCTCAGAGACCTTTACCGAGAACTAGACTGGCAGGGATAAGAAGATTTGCTGACAAACAACCAAACAAACAAAAAGATACGCCTACAGCATCATCACTTGTTGACTTACCTCTTGCTTTAGTGTTAACCTGCTCATAATCTCCTTGTGGTCTATGAGGGAGAGCTCGTCCACATCTTCCTCATCGCTCCCGGCCATTTCTGTTGCCATTTGCCTCCTACAACACATGCAACACACTCGCATCTGAGGCCAATAACTAAAGGCATGCAACAAATCTATACTGCACGCTTCAGCTCAAACAGTTATTTGATCGACAGGAAAAATCAATCTGCTACTGCTGCAACAACAGGAATAGGAATAATAGAAGTGTGTGGAAGTGCAAGAATAGCTCAGAAGATAATAAAATGATCAAAGATTTCGAACGGTACACTTATGGCATCATTAGCAGCGTAAGTTTTTCTTGTGCACCCAAGCAGTCTAGAGTAGGTGGCACAGATAAATTGGCCCTGATTTCTTAAATCGGCTGATCCTTACATGAAAAGCTTATCTATCTCTGCAAAGGTCTGAAAATCAGCCATTGTCGCATTTTGCTCTAATGAGCACTACCTAAATGTACAGTTACAAAAAGTTTCTATTGTTTCAAGGGTAATGTTCAAGAGATTGGAAAATTTAAGTTGAATTGTGGCCTTAAAACCCCAGACACTGTCAGTTATTAAAAACATCTGTATCGACCAAAATCGTAAATCGCAGGTTGGGCTTTTTAAAGATCATTGATTGGCCAGAAAACTGCAATCGGAGCATTCCTAGTTTAGAGCACATGGAGTAAATTAGTAGCATGTAATGTAAAGGTGTATTTCAATAATAGGCTGTAGCGTCATTACCTTTCTTTGTCCAAAGCATCTTTGCTATTGCTGGATGGCATCTGAGGAACAGGGTCTTGCAGTACGTCATCACTAGTAATGGTTTCCTGATCAGTGGAGGTCAAAAAAACAATCAGCCTGTGTCCAGTTGATTACGTGGGATATCATCTGACTTGTTTCATGCAGTGAGAAGAGGCTAGCTACAGATGAGATCTGAAAATCCACCAGGATCTCATGCAACACAATGGTAGAGAGATGAAAGGATGAAAGCTTTGTGTAAACGTTCATTACAATTACCTATTAATGCTGAAGCAAAGTAAAGGAAGGTGGGTAAAACTGATGCTTTTGTTCAGTGTGAGCCACACACACAAAAAAAGAGACCCAAAACAGAGGAGGGTAGAAATCCTTTGAACTGAAACCACTCCACACATTAAAACTTTGAACACATTGCTTCCTTTGCGGAGTCTTTCACACATGTACTCAAAAAACACCTTCACCCAATCATGCCTAAAAACACCAAAAACAAAAGCCGAACCAAAGGAAAACACATGCACAGGTGCACGCCATTTGTTTTGGAGTGTGTTACTGGAAAACTGGAAACCCGTTGAAAATCCCTTGTTGGAGCAAAGAGATGTCAGGAGTTAGATCGGAACAATGCTGATTACAGCTGAAGCACAGCCAGAGAGACAGCAGTCACCAGCCAGGCAGTCAAAACAACAGATGGACATCTTTTCCACAAAAACACCAGCCACAGCACGACTCCCCTCACAGGCCAACCTGTGAACCTGAAGTCATGCTCTGTCAGGTTTGGCTACACTTCCATTTCAGCGCCATTCGTTCAGGAGATGAATCAATAAAGAGCTGCACAGCGCAACACGTGTGAGAGGGGAAAAGCTCCAGCGGCACAGAGCCCCCACCCCCCCTTACTTCACCACATTTAAATTGATTCATAACCTGAGGCGATGGGACGCGCAAATGGAATCGACCTTTCACCCGTGGCAGTTAGCTACTTACTCTGAGGGAGAGCTGCAGCTCCCCATTGGCCTGGCTGGACGAGTACAGGTTGACATACTCCCCCTCCCCGCCCTCGTCATTCACGCTTTCGCTCTATGGGAAAAGAGGAGGGACACAAACCGAGGCGTGAAGCAGCAGAGAGGGGCACAGAGTGTTTGCTACACATGTAGCAGACGTGAGGTGTGAATAAGACCGAGGCCTGCAGTTCAGCAGGGAGAAACGTTCTCCAGCTCTGTCATAGATACCACCAGGTGGCACTGAAGTGCATCATATGTACAAGGAATAGTACTTACTGGCAAGAACATGCAGTGCAACATGCTCCACTGGGATTTTTTTAAATTAATAATAAGACAGCAGACAGATTGTAGGCAGAGATAATAACAACAAGATGCCACCAAGCAAATGAGTCACTATGTAATTATATTACTGTATATTATTATAACAGTAGAAGAAAAAAACCCAAACAAACTGTTATTTATTTATTCTGCCATGGGATGAGGTCCAGGATTAGATTTTATTATATCCTAAAGAACATCTTCATATATCCTGTTTGTGCTTCAAACATCTATCCTTGTGAGCTCACCGCTGAGGTGTGGAGAGAGTCAGTGAGAGAAGATTCAGAAGGAAGACAGACAGCCACAGAACCCAGAGAGCCAGCCAGGGAACCGTTCGGCCCGCCCCCGCTGCCATCCAGAATGGTGGCATTGGTCAAGGCAACCTGGTCCAAGCTCTGTGATTGGCGGAAAGAACCAAAGCAGAAAAAAAAAAGTGCGGAGAAAACATAAATAAAAGGACAGGACTAAGAGATTAAAGAGAAGTCAGAGTAGACAGAAACAGAACAATAGGAAGTGGGTTGGGAGTAGGATTCACCTCATTCTCTAACATTTCCAGTAATCTCAGACTATTGGGAGTGATGTGCCTGAACATGAAATGCCTTACACACACTTATTTGCGCGTGCACACACACACACACACACACACACACACACACACACACACACACACACACACACACACACACACACACACACAGATAAAATAGCAAAAAGAGTGCCAACAGACAGATCTCTCATGAAATAAGATGGGAAACAAGACATCTGAGTTTCACAATGCCAGATTACCTGGCATTAAAAATTACTCAAGACCAGAGATGCATTTTTTCTTCTTTTTTTCTACAAGTGTGTGGCCAGCCTGTCAGCAGAGAGGAGGTGCTAACCTGTTTTAACATGTTTCACATACCAGCCCCGTTTCAGCATAGAGCCATGCAGAAATAAATCTCTCTCTCACACACAGAAACGAATGCAGGTGTTCATACATATACAGCTTCTTTATCTTTTTCCCCCAACATTTAAGTCGAAATGAAAGAAGAAATGTGTCAAAGATGTCTAAATCTTTGTGAAATCAACGTAATCCCCACAAGAAGCTGGGAAATGCAAACTTTCCACAGAAATACTCAAAGTTGTGGAAGTGTGTGCACTTTAAGGAGGGGTGGGGGCAGACGAGACGAGATGTGGACGAAGACGACGAGGAGGAGAGAAGAGTTGGTGAAACGGGGGGAGAATGTGTTTTCCATCAGCTCCATCTGGTGCTGCATTCCACTTGAGACATCCTGAGGGACATTTGCACACATGTCTTAACATGCCTCTCACGCCATGAGGTCATCGAGGGTCAACTCTCCCAAAACACTGATAAGAGCAGTGGTATACATGGCCACGTTGACGTGGGGTCAAGCCCTAACTAACTGAATTAAAGCAATGAATGAACAGTCAAAGACTGAAATATGTGGGGTTGTTTCATTGTTTATGACTCCAAACAAAAAGCTCTTCAAGAGTTTTAAATATTTATCTTGCATATGAAGAAATACCACAAAGCTGGGTAGCTAGCACAGAATCACAAAAAAACCTGCATCATTATGTAAAAGTTTATAATAGTCACATATCTAGTCTTAGATGGAACAAAACAAACACACACATGGATGGATCACACAGCAACCAAAGCACGGACCCTTGAGCTTTTTCAGAAGCCACAAAGGTGGACAGACTATCACATGATGCAACGGAAAGTCAAGCTACTACTGGACCAGTCTATGACCACACAGCACTCACGCCCGGAGAATGGATGGGAGGAGCAGACGCTGGAGGGGGGAGAAGGGTGGGCGACTCACCGTGGGCGTGGTCAAAGACGCCTGGCCAATCAGACAGGAGTTAGAGACGGACATGCTGAGGCCCAGCCCAGTACCCGCCTCCTCCATGGCCGCTACAGACGGCTGGAGGTGGCAGGAGAGAGAAGAGGAGGAGGAGGAGGAAGGGGAGGAAGAGTGGGAGGCCTGAGGAGGGAGGGGAAACAAGGACAAATAAAGAAAGAAAAAGGCAGAAACGGTTTGAAACAATCAAGAAAGCGAGAGTAATTTGGGTTAAAGGAAGGTGAAGAGGAAAAAAAGCAAGGCGTTAGAGGAAACAGAAGAAAAGTGGTGGCAGTTGATTACACTGGTAAGTAAGACTGAATTAGAGTAGATTAAAGCAAAGTTCAGCAGCAGGATAAGGAAGTCAGAGTGATGAAGGCTGATGAGGACCCTTGCAGTTAGGATGAGAGGCGTCACCTTAATGGCTGAAGGTATAAAAAACAGTCAACAAATGTATGCAAACCCTACTGCTGTTTCAGCATCAGTGATCTGAATTATTAGAGTTCTTCCTGAAAAATCTTAAATTACCAAAAGTTCAAATGAAGCATACAAGTAACACGCATTAAAATCAACCAAATCAGACTAGGAAATCTTTTAAAACCTTTAGCTTTGAGGGCTTTACAGAAAACCAGGCCAACTTAAATATGGTCCAAACTGAGCCAATATGATCTGCTTTAGGTTTTTTTTTTTTTTACCAATTTTCTTATCCACACAGCAGCTGGAATTACTTTTTATTTTTGCAAAGCTGTGTAAAGTCGCCAAAGCATGTAAGCCTGTATCATGGGTTTATGCAGGGGGCAAACAGGCTTATTCCACTGGGCCACGAGCTCATCAAGTGCAAAACATGAGGCCGGATTAGGCCTTGCAGAAGCGGCACAAACGAGTGCAGTTTTGACTATACGCTCAGACAAAAGAGTGATAAAAATAAAATCTGCTTAAAATACACAGCTGTGGTGGCAAAAGGAGGACAAAGGAGAGGGAAACTGGAAAGAAAGGTGGCCTGGGTAGACTGCCATTAGTCTACAAAGTCTATTTTCTTTTCCATGTCATGAAACTACACTGTACACCAGAGAAAAGTCATCTGTTTACAGTGTCCATGAATGTGCTGCCTTCAATACGACCACAAAGTTTCAGCGCAACCACAGATTGTGTCACATCTGTGTCACAAGTTTGCTCATTTTTAGATTCAAGGTGGTGACAAATTAATGTTAAAAATGGATAAACTAAGAAAAACTTTTAGAACTCACATTCTCTAAAATTATCTATGACAATGTAAATATTGAGCTAATCTTTAATTGAAAACTCAGCTGAACTGCCACAGAAGGCTTGCACAACTGCAGATATGACTAACAGTGCTCAGACATTCAAATATTTGAAATTTTATGACCACTCCAAGGCTGTTGAACTGACTGCTGCACAGGTTTACAGCTTGTTAGCTTTTCATGCACTTGAAAAAAGGAAATGTCTAACTTTAGAGACAAGTGTGTTTGAAGCAGGAGTTGCTGATTACAGCAGGACTTAGTTGAGAAAGTTGGGTTTTCAGAGATTTAAATATTGTACATCCAACTCATTCCTCGCTTGCTTTGATCTGCCCTATTTTGTCTCTTCCGCCACTGATTCACTGGCAGACGGTTGTCTCAATTAACCCAGACGACACCTCAGATTAAGATAAGCGCAGTGCATCTGATGTGAGGCTGATAAAGGCTTGTCCTATCTCTCACCAGCAAGCTAGCACCTCTGTGTGCACACAAAGGTCTGCTTTGGACACGACGGCAGCGGAAAATAGAGACAGAAAGCTAACTAGGTGGAGGAGATAACAAGATAGATGGAGGCCTTAGGGAAAAAACTGATAAAGATTACCACTGGAATGTACTTTAGGTTCAGAATGCATTCTTTCACTTTCTTTCTTTCCATCCATCCATCCATCCTCGCATAAAACACTTTGTCAGACGATTCTGGGCAAGATCTCACAAATTAACGTTCAAACATCTGACACCCTCATTGTTTCAGTCCAAAGTGAAGCATTTCAAGAATTTTAATTACAGCTTTGCTCATCCAGTTTAAATGAGTGAACCCAGCTGTTTATACATGTTAGTTTATGATCTGCTGCAATATGTAACTCCATAGACAGCCTGTGGACTTCTCAATAATAACTACACAGAGGGGTTTCTTACCAGCTGTCTTTGTTTCGGTGGCAACGCTGGGGGCAGCAGGGGCTCATGGACTGAGTCGGTGCTGCTGAAGGAGTCATTGAAGCCGTAAACCTCCTGGAAAAGCTTGTTACGCTGTTCATAGATGCTTTCACTCTGTGGCATCTGGTAGAAAACAGAGGGCTGTGGCTCCGAATAGTCCTCCACAAACTGCATGTATTGAAGAACTGGAGGAGGGAAATGAATTGTATTAAAAAAAAAACTAACCATCGACTGATGGAGCCTACTATATATGTGACCCATCACATCGAAACAAGGATTAAGTCCAAAAGTGGAATGTGGAGAAATGGGCAGATATAGGGTTTTGATTTAAACGTGAAAAAATTGCATTTTGTCAAAATATAATGAATTAATGCCTTATCAAAGTATCATTTGAATGAACAGTCTGAAATATAATCCTAAAAAAATTTTGAAAGCAGTTTTTTGAGCAGTAGCAACAAAAAAAAAAAAAAAAACAGATTTTGAGGAAAAATACCTTAAAATTTTAATTTTTTCCCTGTGAGCTAAAAATGTTTTTGTTTCTTTTCAACTGGAAAATCTTAATATGCAAATACTATTTAGGGTTTTCTCTTTATATTGACATCAAAAATTACTCAATAAATTTACATAAAATTAGGATTCAGGCCAAACAGTTATGTATTATCGTAACCAGCAAGACAATTAAGGTCATATCTATAGATCCACTTATGATATCAGAATAATCCAGGTATCAAAATGTAGCTTTTAAAGCCAGGAATTTGAAAATGCAATTAGGTCCTTTTGACCAAATTTGACTTAATCCTCATTTTGATATGATGTTGAAAATAGAACAAATGAGGCAGAAATGTCAGGAATACAATGCAACTCATTAGCACCTTTTATTGAAACTCATCTGAAAATGTATGCTTCAAGAATTTGAAAGTGGGTTTTCCCCCTAAAAGCTGCTGTAACAGAATAACCCAGCCAAGATTTTTATATCTTTCATTACTTTCTTAGAAGAGACAAAGATCCTCTAGTGACACAAAAGTAAGTAAACTGAGCTTCTTATCAAAATGAGTTTTGACATTCAACATAACTGCAGTCATACAGTGTGTGAAAGGATGACTGTATAGATGACATAATACAGTAGCCTAAAGGGAAGTGATGAAGAAGGGTGCGTCAGGAAATGACCAAATATTGCCCTCTGCAGCCCTTGAACCAGACCCATTGTGTCACATCCTAGTATTTACTTCCTGTCTTTATTCACAATGAATATTTCTTTGACACAAGCGATGCTTCAACAAGCTGATGACGACATACATTTCACGTCCTGTTTTCCTTACTCTAATCATCCCTCATTCTTTACTCTTCCCACCGTTTATCTTCATTCCGTTCTTCTTCATTTAGCCTCTTATTGCCTCCCTACATTCATCTCATTTGGAGGTCACCCTTTCTGGTCTTTCCTCCTTCATTACTTCATTTTTACCCCTCACTTACTGTGTCTGCTTTTCTTTTCGGGCAGCGGCGGCGGGCTGGCTGGAACATCTGCATTCTCACTTGCGCTGTATTGGGAAACAAAGTCCCCACTATTTGTCTGGGGCATGGGTGAGATGGGCGTGAAAAGCGGGAATGGTGGTGTGGGGTGAAGCTCTTCCTCTGACAGGTTGTCATACTGGGAAGGGTAGCGCTCATACAGCACCCTAGAGCCTCCATCAGGGAAGGACGATGTCCGCGTGCTGCGTCGTTTCTTTAGCGGCAGGGCGGGAGGGGCGCTGACGCGAGATGGATGTAGGGGGTTAGTCTGATTGGACTGAGGAGTCCAGTAGTCTGGCTGTTGGAGGGGAGGAGCACTATAGTGGGGGTGTGAGGGATGCTGTCCAGGAACAGGGGACGAGGACTCGCTGTGGGACTCTGGGAGAGGGCTCAAACAGCCTCCTGCGGGTATCGAAGGCAGGTTATCTCCAACAGACAAGTCCTGGTGGAGGAAGTCATAATCTGGGTCGTAGCTCTCCGTGTTGTCTGAATAAGATAAGAAAAAATATGTTTATTAGACCCAAAATACAAAACAAACACCTTCACAATAATGTAAATTAGAATATTTTGTTTCTGCACAAATATAGTAAAATGTATTGTAATATCTGTTGAAAAATAATATTGCAACTAATTTTAGAAATAAAAAGCTTCAAAGTTACAAATACGAGCAGAAAGAAATAGATCAGTGTTTCGTTAAGTCAACAATTCATAATTTATGCTGCTTGATTCACTTTTGTAGTTATGGTTACAGGTTGTGTTCATTAATTAGACTTTAGTCAGTCTTGCTTTTCAGCCCACTTAAGGGAATTACAGAACTAAATTAGGCCACCGTGCTTCAGATTCTTGTATTATTTTTACTTAGAAATAATGAACAATCTAATTAAATTCAAAATGATTTTGACGGGTGAGATGCCAAAACTGCGCCTAAGACGCTACGATTCCCACTCTCTGACTGGTTTTAGTCTCCTTACCGAGCGTCTCGCAGCTGGTGTTTCGAGAACACTGACCGCTGTCCTGCTCCATGGAAGAAAGCTGCTCATCAGACTTGCTGAGTTTTCCCATGCTGCTGCACGGAGACAGACGAGGAGAGTCTCCACCGTACGAATGGCTGCCCCCAGAGAAACGTCTCTGAAAGAATTCATGCTCGTAATCCTGCACACAATGACATGGGAGCCGTTTACTTTCTCCTGTGTGGTTGAAAATGAAAGGAAGCCATAATGCACCATCAAAATGTTCTGTTACCTGTCTGTGGTCGTTACATGGCAAACTGGAGCCACGGCTCATTGGAGCAACTACTGCCACCGGTGTTGGTGAAGGGGCTGACTGGCGCTTCTTAGGTGGAAGAGCTGGTGGTGGGCTATAAGCATAGAAATTCCAACAAATTAAATACTGGATGTTTGCGGTTCAGAAGTAAAAGATCATAACAGAAGAAAAATTATACTTTTAAGAATGTACACTGCAAAAACTGTCTTTCTAACCAAGTTTTAAAATCTTATATCCAGCCAAAAAGTCTTTTTGATCTTGTTTT
>JAUBOC010000037.1:9309358-9333445 GCA_032275365.1 Anablepsoides cearensis | reverse complement strand
TCGGAAACGCCGATCACATACTTTTTCATGAAAATCGGCCGATATTGATCGGTGGCCGATCGATCAGAACATCCCTAGTTAAAATTCATAAAAACCTAGAAAACGTCATCATATACCCAGTATGCTTTGCAACGTTAATAAAATGGCACAGTCTGTGTGACAATATATTTAAAGCCTAAAGTATTTTTACAGTCTTTGTTTTAACAGTTGATAAATGTATAAAATAATGTTTCATGTTACAATAATCAGGGATACCTTTAAAACTGTGGTACAAGTATTTAAATGTGGAGGAGGACAGTGTTTTCTAGAGTTTTCTACTGCTTTTGACAGCAGTAAGAAAACTCTTTGCAGGGAAATAAGCTGTAACAGACTAATTAGTTTAAAGTGTCACCAACATCTGTGCAGCATAACCAACTCATTTGATGGTGCACTGAGACCTCCTGTTTTGAAACACCATTTAGTGAATCACTTTCAAATACATAATTAAGTCTACACATCCGCACTGAAGGCCATCAAGGCTACAAAAACTTGGCAAATCAGGGTAGACGAATGATGCACAAACCAATACAAACTGGAACTCGGCTAAGCTAAAATGAGTAGATTTTAGAGCTGAGCATTCCGATGACTGTGTGACCAAAACAAGGTATTAGGACACTCTGCTCTGTGTAATTACACAATAATTGACTCAAATGCCTTCATTAAAGAGCCTCTATATGCTACCAGCTCACCAGGGTGGATCGCTTTACACAGTGTAGCAAGGGAAGCACAACAAACATTAATAAGTCAAGCAATACTAACCCCAATGTGTGGGTCAACAAATATGCCCAGCTACCATGGTGAAGCTAAGCAGGCAGAGCAGTGTAACCAATGCCGTATTTTTTGGGATTGTGCAACAGGATTAAAGCCAAGACATCAGACACACTGACAAATCCTCACCTGATGAGCCAGGATTAGAGTAGTTGTGGCTTCTGTCTATGAATTCTGGAAGCGATAAAGCAAAGAAGCAGATTGTGGTGAAGGCCTACAGAGCAAGACTCTGAAAGCTGGGTCCACCCAAGGCCTCAGCAGCACAAATGAGCACTTTCATAAAGCCACAAGACACAAAAAAGCACAGCAAGGAATGCGTCCAGGATATCATTCTGCCAGAGAACCTATTTTACATGAAAAGCCTTTGAGCTGGCAAAAAAAAAACAACTAAAACACAAGTACACGTCCCTCAAAAACAAGGCTTTTTCACTAAAACAGCTGTATAAATAAATACAATGAACCCTCCATAACCAGAACCCAAGCAACCATGCAACTGGAACAAGTGTATGATTTTATTTTAAGCCTGTTCATTTACATTTCAATCTATGCCTATTTTTAAAACAAATGCGGTTTCAAAAGACACAAATCTATTCAGAATTGTTATTGTTCACTTTATACTCAAGGAATATGCTTCACACACATGCAAAATGTTAATAAATTTTTCATCAACCATGATATTTCAGCAATTCCTAGATTGTTTTAATTCAACCACAATGGAATCAGCTCTAGATTGAGTATGTATTTTTACTTTCTTACATCAACACATTTAGTTTTTTGTCATTTTAAGACAAGCTTACCTGAGTCTTCATCTTGATCTCCCCGTATAGAGGAGTCTGTGTCGTCTGAAGACACTTGGCTCCTCCAGCTTAAATTGCCCATGCAAGAGCCTTGAGTCCACGCAGCGATTAGTCCAAGTATGACGGTTATATTTTCTGTATGCTGAGCCTTTTTGGTCAAGCTTGCATTTGTACAGTCATAACTCAGTGGGACTGCTGAGCATTAGTCAGGAACTTCCTGGACTTCATGACCACCCTTACTTGACTCAGTTATGTTACACTTCAAAGGAAAGATCCACAAATAGCCCTGACAGATATTAAAAAGGAACTGAAAGCAGAACTCTATTTTCAAATCAATTGTTCTTAAAAAGAACTATTGAATTTGTACAAAAATCTATACAGAACATAATCCTGGATGCGTGTGAGTGAAGAAATCCAAGTTGTCATTAGTATCCATGGGAGGACGGGGATTTGACCCGCAGTTAGTAGTAGTGAGGATTATTCAACAGCCATGAGGAAATGAGCAGCCCACATGCAGGAATAAATGACCTGCTGCCAAGCATGTAGGCCAACACACAGCAGTGACCTCAAATGAAGCATCAAAGAGCCCCTATCAGAACACAATACCCATCACAGACAGAAGTGGTGAAATTAATACAACCTGCAAAAAGAACTTGTATTGAATCCCAAATAAGACCTCTGAAAGCAATCCTAACTGCAGTCCTTAGCTCCTTGAAAGATGCTGAAGGTAAAACAGCTATGAAAATATTCATGTTACAAAGGCCTGACTGCCTTCACAGACACCGCTTTCCACTTCCTATTGATTGCCTTGTCCCGGTCATTACCAAAGGTGTAATCAATCCATTTTTCCACCCGATTTGCTCTCTGTGCAGAGACTTGATTCCTCTGTTTCACCTTTCTCCACCCTCTTTCTTTCTATCCCTAAGCTATATTCCCTCCCTCTTTTTTGCTTTCCCATACACAAAAAATACACACACAAAATTCTAATTACAACACAGCTAAATCTATACTGGAACAGCAGGCCTCTCATTCTGTGGTAGAGGGAGGGTGAAAAGCTTGCTCCCATCAAACCTCAAAATTGCAGCATGTCAAACCAGGACCCGTAGCTTGCCCTGTGCAACACTGGCATCACTCATCAGCAATGTGGGTAGACCAAATTGTCTGGGGAAACCTTTTGTAATCATAAATACTTTGACTCTTACTCAAAGTTCTGGTGACAAAGGCATGCAGGCCTTGCTATTTCTGTATATCACACAATACTGTATTTCAGTCTGAAGCATGGCAGTCGCCACTTCACAAACACAAAGCCGTCTAAATAGCTCACACTTTAGCATTAACTCTAGGAATGCTTGAGAGTAAACTGTTTGCATTGTAGCTAAACTCCTTCACAGCCAGTCCACTCTCAGTTAGCAAGGGGAGGGATGTGGGGGAAAGCGGAGTCTAAAATAAGAAACTGATGGATCAGTTCCGCTCTGGCTGGTTACTACCATTGACTGTCCAGTCAGAGAAGAGTCCACAAGCTAATTATAAAACACTGTGCTACTCCCACAACTTTGTTACCAACACTGACTAACCTAAATTATGTTGTGTCACAATTTTAGTCTCCATGGGGAAAATAAAAACAGATAAGGGTAACAAAAAAGAAAGAAAAACTGTACCCATAATTCAGAGCGGAAGTTGTTTTTATACTTCACATTGTGATGTTGTTTACAATTGTTTATCAAAGTTTTTTCCACTGAAGTTTATTTTACCCAGCATATTTTTTTCAGCGATTTCCTGGGTGGATAAATAGATATTATAAAAGTGATATTCTGATATGTTGAGAGACATACAGAATACTGTGAGTGAAGCCAAAGCAACCACTGCTCAAAAAGCAGGACACATTCAAGAACAAATTTCCACCATTGACCAACTTTAACTCAAAACTTCCTTGCAGTTAGAAGGATCACTGTGTTTGCCAATTTTACTGTGGAAGAGAGTTGTTGGTTAGAAAGACTGAATAATTCTGGGAGGACTCAGCTGTACAACAATACAATATGTTCCTCATCCACAGTGCACTTGATAGGGTTGTGAAGTTTGTTTAGTTGAGAGAATATAACAATTACGTGCATGTGTCATGAGAGAGTTCTAGTTTTTGCTTGAACCGCAAGGAAATTTTGAAGTTTGAGTTGTTTTGGAAGGCAGAAATTCACTCTTCAAATGGCCATGTTTTGATCAGCAGTTGGCTTCAATTACTAATGAGAGTCTCACACTGATTTTGCTAAATGAAATCATTTAGAAGTTGAATTAGCAAAAATAAGGTTGTTTGGTTGTTGAGGTATTTTTGCACTGAATGAAGATAAGCTTGAGCTCTACATCAACCACTCATTATAACTCCTAAAAGATATTTAAATAAAAGGTTATGTACTATCTCAAATGCAGTGCAATAACCTCTCTAAACCCACACACTCTAACTGGGTCCTGTTTCTGTGTCACAGCAGTTTCACAATGACGCAATGATAAAGAGCTAATTCCTACCATATTGAGGGGATGCTGTCTGAAGTAGAAAACAAGGCAGAGAAGAACTAAGTTGTGTTGTTTTAACTTAAGATATACAATGGAAAATAACTGTGCAATATGGTAAAAAATGGTGATGCATAAACATATACCTTAAAACAAAATTAGAAAAAGAAAACTGCAAAGAAATAAATACAGCTCATGTTTGGTTTGTAATTACAACACAGAAGAAGAAACAAGGTATTTTTAAAGTTTAAACCTATCTTTAAATGTCTGTAAAATGAACACTAGTGCTTATATTCTGGTAAAAAGGTGTCTTAAGTGAAGTAATTAATAAAAAAAAAAATTGCAATTAAAAATCCAATAACGTTTCTTAATCCATTTAAACCAGAACAAAATAGTTTGCCAAAGTTGCTCAAAATTTTCCACTTTTCGACACCCATTTTCATTGTCTGTCTCTGAAGAAATCACAGGGAGAAAAGTTTTTTTTTTCCTGTCAGCTGCTGGAAGTTCTTTGGGCAACAACTCAAGACACAGAGTCTGTTTATGGGTTACAGTCCAGGCTGCCTGAGTGATGAGGTCATGTGGGCGCATCGACAGAGACTGGGGTTCAGTGCTAAAACAGATAAATCAACCACCCTGTTCGTTTTTTAGAAAGTGACAACCAAACCAAGATCCACGCATCAGGTTGCAGAGGCAACTAACAGGTCAACGCTGTGGGTGTTTATCTCCTTAGAGAAGAAAAGTCAGTGACTTCGGGACACTGAAACCATTATGATAGGAGAGCATGTTGATGCAGCCAATCGATGTGTCAACTGCTGAAGTGTGGAGTTTATGAATGCAATGATAAACCTACACAAACTGAGTGCTCTGGGGAATATTTACAAAGATAATCTTGGCACTGTGAGTATCTCATCTAGGGCTACAACAATGAATTGATAAAATCGATCAACAAATTTCATTATCGATTTGTTGTGTTGGGCAATTTATGATGGTATCAATTTAATGATTAAGCTTTAAGTTTGCTGACAATATCTGAGTGAAGACACTTGCCTTACTTACTTGCCTAATACTGTAAATAAAAAGGCATTTATTCAAATATTGCAATAAGCAGTTGTCTTGACTGAAAGTATTGTTCGTCGCTGACATGTCCATGGTCAAAGATAAAGACTTCACTATAATAGTTCACACTTTTATTTCAGGTTACACTCTTCCCCCTCAAAGACACATTTAACAAAGCTCATGGAGAGAAAATATGAAGAGACTTTCAAGGATATAGCACAAACTTGAGTATATTTTTGTGTATATATAGCACAAATCTTAGTATATTTTTGTGTAAATTCTTTTTTTACTGATGCTATTTGACAAATATTTACTTATTTATGCATTACAATTTAATATTAGTAAAAGAATTCTCAAACAGCAAACTGTTTTTTGTGCGACATTTGCTGTCAGTCCAAACTTTCTATTTTAGAATGAAGGTCAAAATTAAAAAAATTTTTTTTGTTGTTTTCCAATTAATTGATTAATCAAAAAATAATCTAACGACTAATTGATTATTATAATAATTGTTAGTTGCAGCCCTAATCTAATCTATTAAACGATGGCTAAATCTAAGTGTGGCCTTGTGTATTTACAGGTGGGAACATAGCTTCACAATTTTCCTTCTCATTTTGCTTGCCAAGGCATGAGTTCCATTTATATCAATTTACATTTCTCAGATCTAAACCTGGCTGCTGTCATGATGAGTTTCCACACTCTGAGTCCAACACAAGACAGTTCTGTTCTTAATACCAAATTTGGTGACACAAAATTTTTTATTGCTTAGCTAGTCCACAAACACATTACCCTGTATTTTCTTGACAGTGAAAATAATTATTATAGCTTAAAGTAACATCTAACCTTGTAAAAACCAGCCCCTTGTTCTGCACTTGTGCTTCGTATAGAGGGTCTGGACCCTCGGCTATTAAGAAATGATTGTTTGATGGAGGCATGGACTCTGTTGAAGTTTAAAATGATTGGATATGACTTTATCCAGTCGCTAATGTTTGGATGTGACTATGTAGAGCACCAGCTAGACCATGATGGAAGCTACGCTCAAAAAGCTTACCGGAAATTGGGTGAGCTGTAAACAAACATCCCCTATTAGGAAGAGAAAAGTACCAAGCCAAATGAGATGGCTGCAAATGAGTGCAGCAGGCTTTGTGAGACAAATTTAATTTAAATTGGAACAAAGACTGAATGACTTCATTCACTTCCTCTGCTGCCATTGCTAAACTACAGGTAAACTAAAACATTGCAGAAAATCAATGTCATCATTCATAACTCCTCCTCCTGTTAGCTGACTGACCCAGTTAAAATTCTACCAGAGAAATCCATGTCAGTGGGAGAAAGCCCAGACAAAGCAGTGAAGGGAGATTAGAATGTGTAAGAGGGCAATGGCCAGGTTAGTAGACAACAGCAAAAAAATAAAATAAATAAATAAATTAAACTGCATGGGGTTTGTCTCTGTGACAACAGTCAAAAGTCTGAAACATCAAAATTAGTGTTGCATGTAAAAACATTTCTGAAAATATAATTAGGTCATAGAATTGAGTGTTAAAGAAACCGTACATATTTTGTCAACTACAACTGTGCTAAATACATGTTAACTAACCTAATTCCTGCAACGTGATTTTGTGAGGCTTTTCAGGGAATTTCTTTCAACTTTGACCTGTTTTTCTCACTAACTTTCTGTCTAGTCCTTGTTTCTAACCATGATGAATACTATGAGAGCATGCTCAAATCATTTCTTTAAAAGGACAAATGATGGAAAAGTGAAGTGTCAGACCCAAAAAACAAAACAAAACAAAAAAAATCTTTAAATCATTTCTTAACAAATATATTAAAAAATCCAGCAACGACGACAGATCTGAGCGATGCACCGTCATCCTTTGGTTGATCTACTGTTTGTCAAGTTTAAAGCTAATACCTCTTTGGGAATAATTTTGTTGGTGCTAAAATAATTATGCTCATCAGTGTTGTCATCAGTATTATTTTTGAAATATGCAATGAGAGCAAACAGTTCCTTTGTGACAAGACGTTAAGGTGCCTAGAGATCCAAATTAAAATTATTTGCCAAGTTATCTTTTTTGTGTCGACACAATACGGTTGTTTATCAGCTTCCTTAAGCCTGAATAATTTATACATCAGTTTAAGTGGCTTAAAATAAATATGAAAACTGTCATCTGAAAATGTTTGAAATGTACTGGACAGAAAATTGGGAGGGGAAAAAAGGCAACCAGCATGCAAAGAAAAACTTTGAAAGCTCAGAAAGCCAGAAGCGATTAAAAAATTGATTAAAATCATTTGAAAGATTTAAAAAAGCCTGACTCAGTAGAAGAAACCCATAGTAACAATTTTTTTTCCATTAGTTTTGATTATGAGCAAATTAGCATTTAGGATCAATTTGTCTTATAAAAGACCACAAGCAGCATTCTTAAAAACCCAACTTTAGAAAAAGTCTGACAAAGGCACAGAGTATGATGGATGCATAAACTACGAGATGGATTGGGCTCACATTTTGTTTTTCAACTCATCAAAAACATTTTAGCTGTGACCATATGTAGTCATCTATTTGCAAGACACGAAGGCAATCGGAAACTTTTACGCCTCTGAGGAATGACTGAGCTGCTAGTGGATGACACTCCTTCCCCGCCTGTTCCTGGGAGCTCTTTACAGGAGCCAACACCGGAAAGGACTGGTGGTGGCTGAACCGGAGCAGGGAGACAGCTGGTGAGATGGGATGCAAGTGTTGCTGGCGGGTATAAAGTTTCCTTTCAAAGGCATCCCTAAGACGACCCTATTCGCACTCATATTCAGAGTGCGATGTAGTGCTTTATTTCCCACTTCCCAGCCGCATATGAAATGAGCCACGCCAGCAGACACAACAAGGGCTCAAATATCAACTAAACAAACACAAGCAGAGGTCTTTGGGCGTTCAAAACTCCAGTGGCTAACATTAGCCACTGAGAAGCTAACCTTTGACCGTCGCTAGCTACCTATGCGAGACTATAATAAAACGAGTTAAAGCGAAGCACAATGTATTTTCATCAAGCATTATTGATTGGCTGAAGAGTGAGGAAACATATCCTCCTCCAACGAAAAGCTGAGATTTCTTCCTACGCCCGTAGGAGGAAAAAAGAGGGACTGGTTGAAAAAAAATGTCGGTGTTGTGGCGAAAAAAAGCACCCCTAATTAAAAAAAGGCTTCATTCAAGACACGTTTGTCCACTAATAAATGAAGTAAAAATTACATGTGACTACAAATTCTTGGATTTCTGTTCTCTGAATAAGACAATTATGTGAAATTACACCCCTGCCTGATTTTACTTTTAGGCAAACTAGCCTGAAAGAAATCTGTAGTGTATGTACCTCTTATCTGGCCAAGAAAGAGTTTCAAGTTTGAAATTAATTTTTCTATTTGACCAAAAACAAAAATTATTAGCAATTAAAACAACTATTTAATAAGCTCATATGACAATTTAGCTTGACAAGAAAAACAGAATAATATTTATAATAGATTTCATTCATAGGCCACTTTACATTTGTAAATCTTAAAATACTACATCGTAAAAGTCATTAAAGCAACAGAACTAAATACCTAAAGTACCCACACATATACATGTAACGTACTAGATAAATGTGTTCATAGTGGAAAAATACTCCTATTTTTTGTGTTAGTGGGTAGAACTTGCCTTGAAATATACTCCTTCAGCGAGGGGCGCTTTTCACGACAGGGGAGCTTTTTTCAGCACAACACCGGTGAAGTCCCATGCCAGCTTTGGAAGGATAGCTCCTTTTATTTTTCATTTTCTGACTATCTATCTCCATAAAAAACTATCCCACTAAATGGGATAATACCAGAAAACCCGTATATATAGGTTTTACTTTAAATGAGTGGCCGAGAAAAGGGCAATTCACGAGGCCCAATTAAACCTCCATTTACGCTGGACACGTTCATCCAGCGTTATCCGGCGGAGCTCCATATTTGCCTGTGTTTGTATCCCACACTAGGTCCATCCGCGCCCCGCGTGTGGAAAACCCGTTATACCGCCAAAGAGCACCTCGAGGCGGAGCAGTGTGCTCGAGTCTAGCCGGGCAGGACTTACCTTGCTTGCTTTCTATTTTTCTCGACATTTTCGTAGCCAGCAGGCAGCTGTGTGATCCCCACACTCGCGGTTCAACAAAACGGTCGATGCAGACAGACGAGCCTCGCCGTCGTCGTGCGTCCCCTCCGAGATTATTTCCTCATTTTCGATATACTCTTGTGTCCATGGGATGATTCTGCCGGGTTAAAAATCATGTACTTGTAGGCCACACACATTGGTACGGTCAAACGCGGTCCCTGTCCGTCTCCGGGTAATTTTCACTGGATACACATACGCACAACACACTCACGTTAGTGCCCTGGACCCAGACTCTGTAGAAACAAGCTTATCCAGAGTAACAGCGCCCCCTGGCGGGAGGTATTAGAAATATCGATCTGTCAACAAGGGGATGGGCGTGTTTCAATCTCAGTCCAGGGAGTTGCAACAAACCAGACTGCTGGTCTGTTTTCACACTTAAACTATGTACTCTGAGTAACTTTAAAATCCAAACAAAAACAACAGACCAAGTTTAGACCACAGGGAAATCAAAAATAGAAGTTTGAAAACACCTGCTGCAGAAATCTGTGTCTGAAATCAGAAGGTTTTTACGTAGCTTCAGTTTATAATGCAATAATTTAATTGTGCTCATATGAATTATTTTAGCTTTATTGGTGGGACAGTATTTGGTCATAGTCATTTTCAAAATATCTTTGTGAAGCTTTATCATTGAACTATAACTGATGTAAATATCCACCCTGCCAGTGCTTTTTTCTTTCTACATTCTTTCTACACGTGAGTCAGATTTTTTGTTCACTTTTGCTATCCTGAGCCCCCTATTTGGTTTAAATGGGGGAATATTATGCAAAACGTACATTTTTAAGTTTTATGTCATGTTATAATGCTATTCCCTCATCAAAAACATACCCAAAGTGTTGCTTTGACTCATTCATGCATGTTTGAAAGATTCATCCTTGAATCTCATCTGGTAGCCATGTGGAGCTGCCTAAACTGCTTGCTTGTACAAAACTCCACCTATTTACTTAGCACCTCCCTGGAGCTCAGTCTACAGATGAGTATCCTCCCCATTGAGCACCCTTTCCCTGAAGATGTGCTGAAGTGGGAGTGTCAAAAACAATAGGAGGTTCTTAAAGAGACAGATGCAGATTTCAAGGCATTTAGATGAAACAAAATCAAATTTATTTAGGATATATTATATACAGCTTTTTGATAACAACTGAAGGTAATATGGTCATTTGATTGTGTTATATAATTAAACTATGTGCCTGGAAAAATACCCCCCAAAGTAGTCTACTTTTGTGTATCCTTGTTCCTTATTTGGAGAAGTTCAGGATACTAGATGTCATATTGAAAATGTAGCCTGAGACAAGAATAGAATAGAATAGAATAGAATAGAATAGAATAGAATAGAATAGAATAGAATAGAATAGAATAGACCTTTATTCATCCCCATGCAGGGAAGTTCACAATATTGTAATAGCAAAGACATTGGTCATTTTCTTGCATATTTTTTCTTTGTTGTTCTGTTTCTACTAAGGTTGTTGCATAAAATTATTTTATAATACCCATTGGTCAAAATGCTAGAAGGTTACTTATTTTTACATTTTTGAAAGTGCAGGGATTAAATCTTAGGTCATTTCGACCCAGCTGGACTCTATTACAGAACTAAAACTTTGTTTTGATGAACATAACACAAATATTTTAAATGTTTTTGGGTTCTCTTCTGAACATGTAACCCACTACATCAAAACAAAAACGAACAAAGTGAAAAACAGGTGACTGATCACTTCTGATCGAAGCTCGACCTCAGTATAATCTGCTGACTGTGTCTTTTTCCTTCTTGGCGCCGCACATTATCCCGGTCATTAAGCAGCTGCCTCTGGCATGTAAAAGAAACATGCAATGTAATCTTTGTTTTATGAATAATTGATCTGACTGACAGGATGATCCTAATGCTATAAGAGATCTGGGTCAACTTGTACTCTTGCGATGCACTCGTGAAAGCAAAAACACTGAGACAAGGACTTCATTATATATATCGTCGAATGCTTCTTCCGGGCGCTGTGCAGCACGCCACCTTATCAGCCATTTTTAATCAGTTATCAAACCCAGGCCTTGAGTGTCAAGTATTCATATTTACCCTGGCTGTCATTATGGCTGCTTCTCTGGTGTTCCTGCTTGCACAGCAGAAACCACACCCATATAACAAGTGCAAAGTGCTTGTTGTTTGTGTGCTGCTTAGTGAGAGGCGCATGGGTGTGTGCGTGTGTTCAGTGGAGGGGAAGGTGTGGAAGGAGTAGAATACCTTCCTTCAGGCTACAGTAAAGGAATCACAGAAAGACAAAGATCTCATGAGCAATAACAGACTAGTCCAGGCAGGATAGGGTGGCATGGAAAAGTCAAAACATTTAAATCACTTTGAAAATACCCTCTAGTAAAAGATTTCCAAGAGGTATAAAGTAAAAAGTGAGACATTATTTCTATATGTCTATATGTATTTTACCTTTTACTAAGCCCAAATTAAAGGTAAAAATTCTCGTTAATAGTTGAATATCATCCTTGCATACTTTAGGTGAAACATTGTGCAACATCTTTGCTCTAAACCTTTATCTCATAAACTGTTGGACAGATTTAAGTGAAGTTCTCTCTAATTCCTGGTTTAGCAGTACTTTAATTCAAGATGGCTTCCACAGCCGATCAACAAGCTACAAAAATGGCTACAACTCTGTGACTTTGAGCTATTAATATTCATCATGTTATTGTTTGATGCACACTTTAACCCCTAAGAGATCATGCAGGAGATTGCACATAATGCAGATTGTGATGAATGCCTTCCCACTTTAGGTTCAAGAAGCCATCTTCTGTCCATCCTCAAACTGTTTTACGGTTGAGGATCTGTAAGATTTTACTGACATTTGATTGGCTCTAATATTCCTCCTCTTTCCTGTGCAGCTGGCTGCAGTATGAGCTCAGAACATGACCGATCCAGCTCCATATTGAACAGTTTAAAAGGTTCTGTTTTCATGAAATCCTCCATTTCTCCCCTCTCGAAACAAGTACTTGTTCACTGAAGACAGAAAAAGTTACACATTAACTTTATTGATGCATATGTATCTCTTACATGTCAGGTTGTTTCGATTTCTTTTGCAACATACAGTATAAAAAGTGATTTTCTAATGGGAGAAAGTGTTTCTTCTGATGTCTAAAATTCATTTAGCAGCATGTCAGAGTCTGCTACACAGGTGCTTTCCTAGTCACACTTGATTTACATTTGCGTAACTTTTTAAAGTTAGTTTTTCTGATCACCCAGGCCTTTGTTTCGGTGGCCTACTTTCATTTTGAAACTGTTTAGAACCTATTGCTGTTTTTTTTTGAGTACAATGAGGATTAAAAAAAATGTTTCAACATTGCCTCACATCCCAATCATTATTTAAAATCTGTTCTGTTGTTTACATATTTACTGTCTCATTATTTCACTCTAAAACTTTGAGATTTTTGATACAGATTTTTTTTGTAAATGTTGAAATTATTGTTAACAAAGTGTTAACTTAAAAATTTTTTTTAAATAAACTTGGCATGAGATAAGATACTTCAAATCCTTGTATCCTTTGACTGACCCAATCATCCTGTCGAGGCTGTGATGACCTGATCTTTGCTGCCATCTGCTGGTCAGATAGGAAACTACAACCCAAACTATGTTCTTATATATTCAACCACAAAGTGGCGCTCGTGAACTACTGATTATTTCTGTGTTCTTACGCTTGGTTTATTCGAATGGCAGGAAAAATGTGTTAATGAAACTTAAATATAAGGATTTCAGTAAAATATTAAAAAATATGTATCTGAGCAATGATAAAAGGCGACTTTATAATGAGATTTTATGTCAAAGCTGCTGGTGGATTTAGGAATTTATCATGGTATTAAAAAGTTTCTGCAAAGATTTTAACTAAAACTTGATGACATATGGATATATTTTGCCATCTAACATCATACACCTGCTTCAGTGATGACAGGTTATCACAAATAGAAATTGAAGCCCATGTTTTTCTTTAAAGTTTTAAATTAAGATACAATGAAGGGAAGAGGAAAGGGCTTGTTTTTGTGATATTATGCTAACAGATATTATGCTAACAGACCATTAATGCCAAAGTGTTAAAAAACAGATTTAATGCAATCAATTAATTAGTGTTGGATGCACATGCAATAATTTATTTCTATGAATTAAAACAAATCATCCATTAGTTCATTGGACAGTTTGCTGAAGGTACAGAAGGTGAAAACACACACAGACAATAAATACATCACAGTTCATGGAGTGATGCACACTGGGAAGTTTCTCACCGTGTTTTAAGTCTCATTGCTGTGGGATATATGGAGTTTATGTGAGACAGTGGGGAAAAAGAAAGAAGTAGACTTGTTAGCTGATGGAGCTGGGAGAAGAACGGCGTTTGATCTCTGCGGTGGTGGGAGTGTGATGCAGAGCTCAAGCACAGTTTAAGGCTGTGTTAACCTTGGCCAGCGGTCAGGACCCCTACGTCTGTCGCACATCGGAGAGTTGGAGAAAGAGGGACGGGATCAGTGAGGCTTAAAGGCCTGAATTCATATCACTGAACAGGAGGGGAAAAGCACCCGTGCAACAGTCCTCTGTCCTTAGGCCCTTTGTCAACATAGAGAGAGATTTTTATTAATGAGTTTTTCATGATGGGATTAAGATGAGAGGTAAGAATGTAGAAAATAGAGCGAAAGAGACCAACTGTGGAGAGAGGCGTTGAACAGAGAGGACAAGATGTTTAGGTCATTACCTGGTCAGTGCTCCATGGGAACAAAGCGTTCTGTCACTGCCACAAACAAACACACTGAGACACTGGCTGACAAGAATCAGCTGGGGAGGTCAGTGACAGCTGCCGCGGAACAACAAACAGAGCCGCGCTCCCTTCCCTCTTTTCACATTTATCATATGGAAGCTCAGGAAGGAAGCTGGAAAAGGGCGAGTTTCCAACTTCTTTGTTGTCTTTTTTTTTGTGGTTGTAAGTTCAGATAAAAAGTTTTAAAGGAATTTAAGGTGGAATGTCATTTAAATGAGATATTTATACTGTGAATGCTGATTATCAGTGTGCATGACTGAGATTAGAGCCATTTTTTGCTGCTTAACTACTTCTGCATACTTCATCTTATAAACCTGTGATCTCAATAGGATGTGCCTGCTTAAATAAAGGCAATTAAATAAATCTTCAATCTCCCAGTACATCCACTCTAGTTCTGCCACTTTTGGCCAGTTTCTCATCTTCTGTTTCAAGTAAAGTATAGTGTTTGTGACTTTGACTGACCCAATCAGCATGAACTGTGTCAGCTTTTGATAACACTGCAAGCAAACCATTGCACTTCTCACAGCAAATACTTAGTTAGGAGATACAAAGCTGCTGTCAGCACATTTCAGCAATCATTCAACACTCAACAATAAAAAAGCCCCGACAAATCTAAACAAACAATTGCTCAGTTTTTTTATTTAAGCTGCAACCAGTACAAAGTTATTTTTAAGACAAAAATATCTCTCCTTTTTTTACTAACCTGAAATCAACGATAAGAAAGCGAATGGTTGTTTGTCTCATTTGTCTCTATGTGTCCCTGTGATGGACCTATGATCTGTCCAGGGTGTCCCCACCGCTCACACAGTGACGGCTGGATATGGCACTAGTGACCTCCATAAAGGAAGAAGCAGATAAAAAATGATGAATGGATGAATTCAGTGATGACAAAAATTATCTTGGAAATATTTATTTTGCAAGTCTCTCCATTATCCTTTGCTTACATCAGCTGTACGATAAGTTAGTGTGTGAAAACACACACACACATAGGAACTGTGTGTATACATAGGTGCACACACACACTCAGGACAGTAATAATTTATGTGCTGACACAGGGTATTGTTGCGGTGCTCTTTAGAGCTCTACAGGACAGCGGCCCCGGGTTTTTCGGAAAGCTGCTTTTCCTCCAAGATCCCTTCATCCTGACGGTCTCACTCTCTAAAGTCCAGCCCCTCCGTTCTTCATTGTGTCTTTAAATGGCCGACCTTTTTCCTTTTGCTCCGGTTCTTCCTGCGCTCCTGATTGACATTTAGCTCTGAGGCAGAGGGCAAAGAGGGCAAAGAGCATGAAATGAGATGAGCCGCAGGGGTTCACAGTGAGACCTGACCGCTCACTCTCTCCCCTCTCCATTAGCTGCCGGAGTCCCCCCGGTGACTGAAGGCGCCCCTCAGCCTGAGAGGTGAGCTCATGGCTCCAGGTGAGAAGGCCAACGCCGTGATGCGGTGACACAGGGAACAATTATGGTCCTTTAGATGATCATCCTTGCCGTGGGCTGTCGCTTCCTTTCCACCTCCCACTCTTTACTTTAGAGGGCTAAATGCCATTGTTCATCCTTTGCTTTTATTTTTCTCAGCAGGTCAGAGTCCTTTAATGGGTGTTTGAGGGTGTTGCCTTGGTGGCACTTAACATTTCTATACTTCACATCTTAGGTACGAACCTCTAGAGGCATCCTTATTTATCGCCACCAAAGACAAAAGGCAATAACGTTGTAACTGTCTCAATTCAGGGGTTGCAGCCTACATAGCGTCGTGACCCGCCAAGGCCACGCCCTTCAAAGTCCATGTAGGCTGAATCTAATGGCTGCTAAATGAAACGCTCTTGTCTTTGTAAGATAAACTTTAAATTTGTTCAAACATGCACGCACAGGTCTTTTGCAGGAGGTGTAACCTCACAAAATTCAATGTGTTTTTAAAAACCTTACATGTAAATAGACAGAAAACACTAATGTGGGTTAGGCTCCAGTATCAGTACTTGTAATTGCCTGTTATTTAACATCATTTAACACATTGCAGCAATTAATTAGCTAAGTTGCTAAACATATATTTAAGCAACAGATTATCCATGATGACTTTCTCGACTTCTGCATTTTCTTTTACCTGTTTAGTTTGCTGATGTTGCAAATGAATTCCGGGATGTTGCGGGCTGCAAAGGAGAGATTCAGCCTTTGTTTTGGGGGTTTTGTGCGCTGCAGTTTTCAGCTGCAAGAGAAGGAACCCACGAAACGGACAGCCCGACCTAAAAATGTGCACAAAACACATCCTTTAAATTGAGACACATCCTCTCGTGTGTTTGTTTGTCGGCAGTGTTAGCAAAATATCTCATGAATCAGTGGACTGATTTAATTGAAGCTCTCAGAAATATTGGATGTACTTCTACAGCTAACACAAAAATGACCCTAACTCAATCAATTTAACAGATTTTGAGCTAAAGCTAAATCATTCATAAAGTCATTAGTTTAATCAAAATGGCAACTTTTTCCAGCACAAGCTGATCTTTAAAACTGACAAGTGAAGCAGGCACCATAAGGAATTCTAAGTCTTCAATTTAATTAAGATTTCACATTACATTATATCTGTATATCAGTTTTATCAAAACCCCATTTTTTCATGTTTTGAGGTGAAACCAGAAAAAGCCCACCCTGTGTGACTCCCTCTTTGCACAACTCGTCAAATTATTTTTGGAGTGTAACAGCGGTCAGATGTACCGGCAGGTGTTATCGGTGCAGATAGCAGCTGACAGAGATACATCACCGTCTATTCACATTGGTTTGACACAGTTTTCACAGGGGCAGTTATTATGAAGGCGTGGAGTGACACAGTCTGGTCTGTTGGTGTCACATTTTAGCTTCTGCCAGCTCCAGGGTGAAGGGGGGAAGGAGGGGGTTGGGCACCTGTAATGCTGGCATTAAAAAAGCCAGCTGCACTTGTTACAGTCCACACAAGAGCCATTTAACACAACAATCAGTGGATAACACTGTGGGTAAAAACACTTGCGGGTGTAAAAATGAAAAGTGGGTGTTTTTTTAAACCTGTAATTCTTCAGTCATACAGTATAAAGTGGAAAAACAACACCAAAAAATCTCTCCTGAATTAATCATAAATGTATTTATCAGCTGTGATAATTATTCCTGGAAGACACAACAGCAGACAAAAATTTAACAGACAACCAAGTTTAAATAAGAAATTAATAATAATAAATTAGAAAAAATATGAAAAAAAGTCCAAGTTTGTTAATTTAACTCCACGAAAAAAAAAAAAAAGAATCTGACTTGTAAAAAGCACCCACCTCTGCTGGATCGTTTTGATGTAAAGCTGCTGGAACAGATGGGTTCATTAATCAATCCAGTAATTATTCAGATTATTAACAAGTAGTTCATGTGTTTTTCCATTAGCAAAGCAATGTCTCATGACCACACAGGATACCTCTATTGGGTCTCTAATAAGCCTATATTCTACAGCCACAGTTTGGATCCAAAGCAAATACATAAAATATAAGAGGAGCGTGTGTTGAGTTCAGGGTAGATTATGAAATAATTTATCAGAAAAAACTTGCATGATTATATAGCAAGTGTCTTTCATGCACCGGAACGCCCGTGTTCCGCCTTAAGTTTAGATTTTATTTATACTGTCATGACTGCTGAAGTTAAGAATTCAGATTTTTAGCTTTAAAAAGAGACCAAGCTTGTGAATTTAATGTAAAAGGTTCAAGAGCAGTACTTCATTTAGCTTGTGTGCACTTCCTAAAACATTTTATGGTATTTTAGGCCCGCAGGTTAAGGGGTTACAAAAAATTTGGATGTAAAATCTGTGAAACATGAGGAGCATCAAGGAGTTGAGTTGTCAAAACAATCCTCACAAATAACCTTTGATTAGCAAAGCTTACGTTTCAATGTCTGAGGCTATTTTTTAAAGTTACAAAATAAAGTCAGGGCTTGCCTTAAAAGGAATGTTCACTTCTTTTGAAGTTGGGTTCTGTGGACAGCTTATGAACAATAAATATCTTATATGTTGTAAAAAATGTCAGTTTGAAATTTTTCATTTGGACCAGACTGATGAGCCCATGGCTAATCTAAGAGATTTGTTCATGCAAACTTTTTAAAAACTTACATGAACTTGCAGACAATGCAAAGGAAAATATTACAAAACTAAATTGGAGGTAAAACTTCCAGCAATAAGTTGGTACTTGCAAAGTAAAACACAGAATTCTCTGTAAATTGATGTCATGTGAAACTGACGGTATAGCCCAGGGTATTAAAACACATTTTGGAGTTATTTTAACATGACACAAGTCAACTTTGGTCATTGCTGCATTTGAACTAGCTGTAAGCTTGTCAGTAAAATCAGAAATAAAAGATTTTGTCCTCATATGATGTTGTTCTAAGATGGTTGGGCAATCCTGGTCCTCGAAGCCCACAGACCAAGGTTATAATAGTTTTGGATTTTTCATTATAGTTTAGTTTTAGTTCATTGTGACATTTTTTTTTCCTTTTAATTCAATTAGTTTTAGTTAGTTTTTACAGTAGATTTGCTTGTTTTTATTAGTTATTGAATTTTTAATGCTTAGTTTTATTTTAGTTTTTATTAGTTCTAGTATTATTTTTTGTTGATTGAATAAACATATTTGCAAATACATCCTCCAGCTTGAGGTGTTAGTGTGAGTTAACTAACCAACAGCTATTTGGTTGCTAGTTAAAGCAGTCCATTATTTCGACATCTTCCTAAAATAACTGCGTAACTCAATTTAGCCAACTAAGGACATGGGAGATTATTTTAGGACAATGACGATAGTTGTCTCCAACCTGGTGCTACCTGCTGCTTGTTTTTCACAGGAGCTACTGAGAGAAGCTAGCGTGTCAAGATAGTCTAGTTAGCCATGTTGTGTAAGCTTGATTTATGCAGTTTTTCCCTTGAGAAGTATTCCACCTATTTTGTCACTTGTTTTCACTACAAGACACTTGCTTTGATTTCGGTCCACAAAGCTCAAAATAAATTGACAAACACTAAAACTAAGGATATTCTATCTATAATTTCAGTTAGTTTTAGTTAGTTTTGTAAAAAGATTATACAGTTTGTTAGTTTTTCTTCATTTTATTACAGTTCTTATTTATTTTAGTTAACTAAAATGTTTTTTTCAATTTCAGTTTTTGTTATTTAGTTAGTTTTAGTTAACTATAATAACCCTGCCACAGACCTGCATGTTTTACTTTTCTCCCTGCTCCAACACAGCTGATTCAGTCTGATGCAGAAGCCTGATAATCACCCATTCATTCAAATCAGGTGTGTTGGACCAGAGAAACAAGTAAAACATGCAGGGCTGTCCACTCCTGTTCGAAGTGCTATTTACAGCTGTTAAGATACTAATTTGTTATAAGCTTTAAATCTCCACTTAAAATATCTTAAATTTTAGACAGATTTTACTCTAAAAAGTTTTGATTTAATGCTAATATATTAGATCACACAATATTTCAACATGAGAAAATGTCTGTACTTATTAACATGCAAACTTTCCAACATTTTTTCAAACTGGTTTCATCATCAAATAGCTGTTGGTTACAGCTCAATAGTTTGATATTCTTTTATTGAATAGCATCTGACGGTTTTTATAATTAATTAATTTTTTTTATTTGTTATTTTAGTGTTGGGTAAGTTGAGGACTATAGGTGGAAATTAGCACCAGAGCTATAACCTGACATAATGCATCTTTCCTTTAAGGTTAATGTATATTGTACACTGTCCCTGTTTTAAATCAATACATTTTAAAGCTTAACTCTTTCACATGAACTGAAGACTAATGTTTTAAAATCAATTCATTATTTAGTTTTTTTTATCTTTGATTCAAAAGAAAATGTTTTGTTTTTTTTTGTTTTCATTTTTTTTTAATTAAAAAGCTGTTGTCTTGTTTGGGAAAATGCACATAATTATTTGGCAAAGCTACGGGAGGTAGATTTGTTCAGTGAAGTAAAATCATATTTCCTGCAATACAAATCTAGAGTTCTCTTCTAAATTATATTACACAACAAAATGATACCATAGTGTAAAAATAAAAAGAAAAGAAAACGAGATGCTGCAATGTAAAACGTAATGAGGGTCTTCATAAACCCGTAGATCTATGGTTGTAGAATTCACTCCCTTACAAATATTTAACTCAGTTATCCAGGCAGGCACATATTTAGCTTCTTATGGGAAAATGGGCTTCACGCTTTTATTTATTTGTTTTTTTGGGCATTTTTATTTTTAGTACAGATAACAAAAGGAAAGGATGGTACTTGCACCAGCACACACTCTGCAGAAGGCAAGAAAAGCCCCAGATATGTTGCCAGTCTATTGCAGAGTTAACACAGATTGACAGATAAACACACACACACACACACACACACACACACACACACACACACACGGAACCCTGCGTTCCTGTGGGAAATTTACAATCTCTAATCCACCTGATTGTATCTCTGTGGGTTGTGGGAAGATGTCAGGCAAACGAGGAGAGGGAGAACAATCAGAATGCACCTCCAGCTGAAGATCAAACCTGGAACCTTTGAGGTCGAAGTATCTGCCTCAGTCATTGATTCCTGATTAAATCAGCTTCGCTCTTGATCTGCAGCACAGCCTTGTAGATGTCAGTTTTACACCAGAGCAAAAATAAATAAATAACATTGCCATTCTCGAGAGCGTTTATTGAACAGTTTTTTTTTCAAATAAAATATAATAAAATAAATAAATCGGTACATGGCGGTGCAATAAAATACAAACAAGTGCTCAACTTAATGACATGGTGAGTATGGTTGTGTCTGTGGCTGATATCTACATATACCTGACAGATTTTGATACAATCCCAATGATCAGATTTATTAAAGACACACGGGCAGCAATAAAATAACTAATTAGGATTCAAATCAGCTTTGATCACATTATGATGTGATTTAATAAGAGTTTGACTGAACACACTTACATTCGATGCATTATAAAGTAATACAAAAAAACCCCAAAGGAATGATACTGACTAATTGTAGTATAAGTAACTTGTAAAACAATGGCTACTTACAAAAGAGTTATGTTTTAAAATGGGGGAACTCTTAAATAAAAAGTACACAAAAAAAGAGGCTTTGTACAAAATTATTAACAGCAGATGTGTTTAATACCCCGAGTAAATCAGCAGTAAGCAGCAAAATGTGATTTTTGTACATTGTCAAAAAGAATACAAAGTATTTTTTCCTGGAAAAATAAGCACATTTTCAGTGTTTGTTGCTGTTTTTGTCGGTGTTGCTGATGTAATTTTTTACACAAAAAACAATTTTTTTGTTCAGTTTGTCATTTTGATCATGGTCACAATAAGAGAGATAGTGGATTAATGCTGAAATATTGCTTATTATTTACTTTACTCCTTACTCCAACACTGTCTAATTGTATGCCATTTTTATATTCTGTTATATTTTATTCCAGTTTTTAATAGGAGGATGCTGTTTATGTATTATTTTTTATGATGCATTTTTTCTTGGAGCATCTGTCATTTTTTTCTATGTGCTTTTACTGCTTTTCATCTGTGGTTCAGATGAAATGGAACGCAGCATAAGACAAGGAATCTGTTCTTCAACACTAACTCAGTTAATCTAATTAGTGAACGCCTGTGTGTAGAAACAAACCTGCTTGCTGACTTGTAATTATTAAATGGATCAGACTTTATTGGTGGTGTTTTAGGGATGACCCTCTTGGCCCTCCCTTGTTGCCCCCCTATTTGAAAATTGATGCATGAAGATTGAATCCTAAAATTGCTTTGATACATGACCGCCCAACAAAGTCCTTGGCATTTTGCATGTGCATTTATGTGAATTGGTATAAATTCATTCCTTAATAACCAGTTGTTATTTTAGATTAGATCACAGTTCAACCTAAAATTTATAATAAAAAACAGGTCAATGAAGAATAATACCTACTCCTTTTTTGATGTTATTGAGATTTTGACTGGTTTGGAGAAATGAACGCTTCAGAAGAGCATAAATGAAAGGATTAGAAAAGAATGGTAGTAAATCTACACTTACTGCTTGCTTTAAATCCAAGTTGAACTGAAGAATCCAGAATTTACATCTCTAAAATTTGAGCAGATGGTTCAAATGTTAAGCCATCAAAAAATTTGAGTGCGTGTGTATTTTTGTGCCGAGTGTCTTGCGAGGCTGCCAAGCAGTCAGAAAAGTGCTTTTTTAATAGGTTCCTTGAAAGAATGTGTGTTACAAACCCTTCCTGCCTGCGACACACATGCCGGCACACAGACACAAACATACTGTACAATAAGTCACTGAATTATGAATGCTTGTTGCTTTGCAAAAAAGAGGACATGAACACGAGGACAAAAAGAAACAACACCCGCCTCATTATCTCTCCCACAGTCAGTCAGCAAACACTGAACATTGAGGCGACGAGAAGAAGAAAAAAAAAATGCAACCACAACAGAAGAAGAAGACGGGAGGCAGCAGCTTTCACTGAGCTCTGCTGACAAATTTCCAAAGGCTGATTTAGGCGAAGGAAGATCTGTTGAGCTCCAGTGACATTCACTGGGTTGTTCTGGCTGCTTAAGCTCTGATGTGCTAATGTTGATGTTTTGATGTAGTATAACCCAATTTGCTTTTTGTACTGGAAAGATTGCATCCTTGAGCCCCGCAGCCCCTCAGCTCAGGTGCTGCCTTGGATATTAGTGCTGTTTAATTGGCAAAAAAAAAAAAAACCTGCAGGGGAAACGTTGCACTCTTCACCAACCCTTCGCAGAAACTGCACATTTAGACATACTGGTACGAACCCAGTTTTGGCCTCCTTTCTATCTCCCACTCAGTTTCAGTCTCTCTGAAGTGTACAGTAAATCAGTATCTGGTGTGCTGCTTTAAAAACGAAGCCAGGGACAACGTGAAGGCAGAGAAAACTGAGGCGGACCTTCAAAAGCAGAAATGTTTGGGCAGCCTGCGAGAGGCAAAACGTTTGTTCCTTCTCTGGTCTGAACAAACGTTTGCGACATAAATGAGGGGACGGTTATGGGTGGAAACACTGCATATGGATGTGGAGAGCGTCTCTGTCATGTTTAATCTATCCAACGCTTGGAGAGGTCACTGTAATGTGACGCTGTCTCATTAATACCTCGTCCATTCTCAAACCAGCTCCTTTAAACGTTGGACTTTTGTTCTTCTGATCTGCTTTTGTATCGTGTGATGTGGATATTACGCACCTGTGAAACAGAAAGGATCAAAAACGAGGCTGCCCTTTCCTCTGCCCACAGTTTTGTGCGCTCAGGGAGACGTAAAGAATACAGCTCACTCGTCGTCAAAGCGTTATTTGACTTGGATGTACGGTGTCAGGGTTAACAAAAGCAGGCAGACAGATGGCTTTTCAGTCCCACTCGTCCCCTACTCTGGGCTTTTTGAGGTAATTAAAGTGAACAAATATGTGCTGAAGACGATGTGTGCTGGTGGGTGTATTTGTTCATAGGTATAGAGACAGAAAACAGGAAGTTTGTCACTTGACCTCCACTCAATCAACTTGTCCTCACTAAATCATGCCACTCGGTTAAACACCCAGCTTATGATGGGAGATTTTGAACAGCAGACCTGTTATAAGGACATGTTGAGTTTGACAGACTTTTTCAGACACAACAAATATAATCATTTACACAAGTACTCATACATATTTTTTTGTATTTTATGGATTGAACATCTCAAGCATGTGGCACCTCATTTTTCTTCTGGCTTTAAGGCATTGTATTGTGTTTACCTTATAGGAATCTTGTTGGTGTGCCATAGAGTAAAGTGCTTTACACTGTTGATTGTGAGAAAACATACTGCAAAGAAAAACACAAAGCCTGTCAACTACTTGTTTGCTGTACTTTTGTAGAAAATCTTCCAGGAGCAGGGATACAGACAGAAAACGAGAGAGAGAGAGAGAGAGAGAGAGAGAGAGAGAGAGAGAGAGAGAGAGAGAGAGAGAGATAGAGAGAG
>JAUBOC010000037.1:9291699-9309348 GCA_032275365.1 Anablepsoides cearensis | reverse complement strand
CCCCCCCCCCCCCCCCCCCCCCCCCCCCCCCCCCCCCCCCCCCCCCCCCAAAACAGGAAAGCAGTGTTTTGAATCATACTGGGTACTGTACTTTATAACAAAGGTTTTTCTCAAACTGAGTGCCCAACTTTGGTGTGTCGATACTGAGCACCAGTACCAAGTACTCAGTGAGTTTGAACTTAAACATTACACAATGACTATAAAACCATATTTCTTTTATTTAGAACAAGGTGTCTCTCCTCTCTTACAGGCCTGCAGCCCCTCTCACTGCATCAAATCAAACACACAGCATGGTATATGGTGCAATATTTTAAACTAAATAAAAATAGCATACAATTTTCTTTCAACTGGTATAAATTGAGAAGGGGGTCTCTGCAGTCACTAAGTAGGAGTTTGTTCAAGACGTGATTGGTTGGTTTTGACTATTTTGGGTGGGGTTTGAAGACGCTTGGGGCGGCTGGGAGTAGCTTGGTCGAAATGACCAGGAAGCGGCAATATTTTTTAATAACAAATATTAATTTTAGTCATTACTCGAGACATGAAGGTGCTAGCTGCACAAAACGGGAATGTTGCACATGTGGAGGAATAAGTAGCAATTTGGTTTGGTCAAAACAGCAATAACCAGCCTGTAAAAAGATTGCTACATATGAATATGAATCAGTCATGAATTGAAACAGGTCAATAAATAAAATATTTACATATTCACAATAATTTTACTTTAACCATTACTTCCTTTTTTAAGTTGCCCCACAAGGCAAGTCAATCCGACCAATAATGGTTAGGACAAACTCCGCTCACACACAAACTCCACCTGTCCCGTTTAGGGCAAACCCCGCCCACACAACAAGAAACTCACCCTATGTACTGCAGACCCCTGGATAGATTTATTAAACATGAAACTTAAAAATTTCACTTGAAATGTAAACTGCAAGCCATTCAGTTTAGTATTGATACCAGTATTAATAACGGTATTGGTATCAGTTTTGAGTATTTTGTAGTATTTGTAAAAATGTTGTTATTGGGACAGCACTACTTTATACCATTACACAGAACATTAAAGCAATAATTCAAATTTTTCTTTAATAGGTATTTGTGCAAAGATTATAAAAAGATAATATTTTATTTGTTGTAGATTGTTCTTATAGCAGTTTGGAGAAATGTAGATAGGTTTGGACAAGATTGATGGCAGCAACTTATTGGACACAAAAGATTTTTATTTTTAAAGCAAATTTTGTTTTTAACAGTCTAATGTTATTATGGTATAATTTAGATTCATATTCTGTTTAGATAAAGGATAGGTTTAGAGGTCAAGGGAAATGAGTTTGTCTATTGTCAAAGTTGATCTTTACTAATATGGGCAGCTGACGGCTGATATACAACAGAGATTATTTTTCTTTTGTTAAATTATAACAAAGTTTGCTTAACTTGGATAAACATATTTAGCAACACTTAAACAAACTTGTACACTTAAAATTAATATATAAAATAGAATTACTGCTTTAAATATCTATTTCCAATCTGAGTTCCAAACTTTAAACTGCATGAGAAGATCTATTTTTCAAAATGTTTTAAATTTGCTATATCCTGGATGACTGAGAATATTATTTGCTCCTAATCTTTCCACAGAACCCCACTTTAAAAGAACTGAACTATTGCTCTAACCATTTAAACCTGCAGTGCTGTCCGAACAAAAGAACCATATAAACACTAAGGCGAGAGGGCTTGTAAAAAAATTCAAGCATTAGTTTCATCTGGAACTATAACAAGTTCCCCGGCACACCCCACACACACACAAAAAAGTAGTGTTTCTCAACTGCATAATACTTTTCCCAAACAGCAAAGCATTTATATTTTATTACGAAGAAAGTTGAGTGTTCAATATTCAAAATCTGTTAACATGCTTTTTAATTCTGCAGGCATGCGCTGCAGAGCACTCTTGGTGCGGGGCTGCTGATGGATGCCACTAAACTGGCATGATTACAGAGGAAAGCTGTGGTGTGATTTGGATGCAGATCACTTTGAGGGCCAAAATAGCCGTGTGAGTGATAAATAGATGGAAATAGCCTACAGTGTCCGGTTCGCAGGCCCGTTGCCCCACTCTTTGATCTCTGGTCCTAATGAGTTTTCAGAACAGAGCCAAAGATGAGAAGACAGGCTTTTTCAAAAGGAGACATGGGGTAAGAACTGCTGTAAGCAGGCCTGAGATGTTGCTTCAACTAACATTAGTATTCCCTTAAGTATTCCCAGCTACATTAGTAAAACCTGCCCACCCAGCTCTCTGTAGCAAGGTCACTTTCATCATTACAAGCTAAGTTATAGCCTACTAAAGGGCTTATGGGGACTGAAAGCATGCATTTGTTTATAGAACAAAATGCTTTATTTTCTACTGTAAACAAATAGCTTAATAATGTCAATAATTCCCTTTGTAGAGATGGCAGCTCCCCGCCCACCTCTGGGTACATTCAGTCGTTGGATTTGTTGGGAAGGATTAAGTACTAAACCACTGGTGGGCTGAGACATTGCCAGGGGAAAAATATTTGTTAAACGGCAAAGTGCTTGTGTACAGCATATTCAGTTAAAAGCAAAATCCCTGTGTGAGAATATGCAGCTGGATGTGCAATCAAAAAGAATATTTAATGTCTCTCCCCCCTCTTTTAAATTCAGCATGCGGTGCACTCTGGAATGCTTGTGCTCTACTTTACCGGTGACAGGCGTATATTAACTCTCCACATATTAGCCTCATATCACTCACATGCGATGGATATCTGCGTGCCATTATAAACCGCACACCACAAGCCCTGCGCTACAATGAAACAGCTCAAGGAAAAGAGCCAGAGGGATTGAATAGAGCTCTGAAACATGCCTAAAGATAAGAACTGAGCTAACAGGCTCTTTATGGACAAATTAACAAATTCACATCAACTCAGGTTCCTGGTTACAGGAGGGATGGACTTCTTTTGATTAACGATGAGAAAAATTAGGGATCCAGTCATCTGCAATGAATTTTACATGGAATTCATTGAACGTGCCTAATGATATCCAATCCCCCTTAGAGTCAACAGAAGCGTGACTGATAGATTCAGGGATGAACGCTGAATGTTAGTTCCTCTTTAAAATAAAGCTAAATTAAAGAAATACACATATATCTGAGAAACAGATCCCATCACTCTGATGAAATAGTATCCACTTGAAAACATACACAATGCTACATCCAGCTTTCATCAAATCTTATGTCTTTTTTTTATCGTCTTCAAACGACTCCTGCTCAAGCATAGCCAGGCGTGTTTTTGCATCATTAGTGCCGGTGGGTGTATTTGGAGACAGACTAATGACAGCTCGCTTTCAGGCTCAAACGAGAGCCATTGCTCATTTACCCCAATACATACATGGATAGATGTGGGGGGGTTCTGTAATGATGTAGCCTTATCAAATAGTTTTAGCACAGGCAAAAAGACACTTCAGCCTATAAAAGCTATGTCACAGATTTCAGCCTACTGTTAATGGTAATGTGTATTTTTCAGGACAGTAAATCAAATGGACATGGGTACATGAGGGCGTCTCAGAGAATTGATGCTATGAATGAAAAGGAACAATGGAATAAAAATAGGGGTGTTTGTAGCAACATAGTGAATTGTGATTCACAATGAACAAACTCTAAGGGTCCTCGGAAGCCTTTAAATTCTGGCTTCGTCCTTTTATCATCCATATTTTTTTCTGTTTGTTTTTCACACTTCTTCTCGACTCTGTTACCCATCCAAATTCCAGCACAGTCTGCATGTCAACATGAACATAAGAGCATCTATGTGGACATGTCCAAAAACATATACATTTTTTTCCTCTCTTCTTTAACTCCTTCATCTGCCTTGCAGCTTTACCCCATCTGGGTTGGTCCTCTTCAGGCCAAATTTGCACTCTGGTGGGGCTCCAGCCTCTGAAGTAGCAGCTCTCATACTCATTATTTTGTTTTGTGTGGATACTATGAGCCCATGAAATAGGAAGGAAAAAAGGTTTTAAAAAATTGTAAATACTGATATTTAATGATTGACTGGGACACATTCTTTGCCAGAACATTTTTTCCAACATGTTAATCTCAAAGTACTTACCTGCTTTATTATTGCCCCTTTAAGTCTTATAGTTTTTTCTCCTGTGTCTTATTGTACCTTGTCTCAAGTGATTTTATTTTATTTTGACAAACTGATACCGGCCTTTAACTTTTCATTTTCTGTCTCTTCTAGTCAGTCTAACAATACCACAATGAAACTCACCACTCATCTGCTCCTCTAACTCACCTACTTGCCCACTCTCCATCCATCTTCTGTCTTTTTCTGCTTTTGCTTGCTTTATTTAAAAAAAAAAATTATTGTCATCAGTTTTCCATAGCAAAAAAAATAATATTCTTGACAAAATTTCCTCAGACTGAGTAGTGGTGCAGCTAGCTGGTGTTGGTTCTATTTGCACTTGCAAATAATCACAGAATTTTAGTATTTAAACGGCTGTATAAAGTGAAATAGACAATGTGATTCACTATAGTCTTGACATTAGCTGCGTTTCCATCGACCATGAAAATGCGCAAATTAGAATTTCGAAAATTTGCTCAATGGAAACGCGTCAATTTTGAAAAAACGTCCGTTTTTCGACAAAATGTTTTTGCGCTAGGATGAGGTGGTTTTTCAGCCGTATCGAAATTGGTGTATTTCGCAAAACTGCAATGGAAACACTTTTTTTGCATCACGGGAGTCACGTGATCAAGAACCGGCTGTTTCTACTGGTGAAAAGACGACAAAGAGAAAAAGACAACAGGAAGTAATAGTAAAATCGCCAAAGTTGTAGAAGAAAGTAGTAAACTCACCGACTACAATTTCCCAAAAACGCCACATACGTATCCACTTCCAAGTATCAGGTGCTTGTTGCTCGAAAGCCTCGATAAGACGCCGATGTCTCCTCTGATCACTAGAGTTGTGGTAGCAACATGCTTGATTGTTTACATCCACTGCGTGAACAAGCGTATTCACACGTGATTTCAATAGCATTTCTTTCTTAATGGAAACACCGCAATTGCGAAACTGTGTTTTTTCAACATTAACAAAATATCGGCAACAAAATATCGGCAAAGTTTTGCGCACATTTGTAATGTAAATGCTGCTAATGAGTGGACTAGTCATTAGCTTGTCAATTCAGTCAAAGATAAACTCTATATTTCCAAAGTGAGGAGGTTCAAAAAGTAATCTACAACAGGAAAGATATTAATTGTTCATACATTTCCCACAGAATCCCACTTCAAAGGATCTAACCTATCACTTTAAATCACATTCTATTTAAACAGACGGTTTATCATTTGGAAGTAGAAACCTCAAACCAAATGTGTGCACTGACCTCCGTTATAGAATATTAACAACCAAATGTAGTGGTCCTGTGTTCCCAGGCCAGCTTCAGTTGGAATAACAACATGTTGACAACACTTCATAAAGTCCCCTGAACCCTGCATTTTCAGCAGCCCAGGGCGATACAGATTAGAGCGTAATATGGATTGATCCCTGCTCCTGCTCCCTCCTATCTCTCTTCTTAACACACACGCTATATGTGTGTGTGTACGTGCCTATACTGTGCGCTGCGGAATTTGTGTACAATTTGTAAGTGCAACCCACTCCCCCATACTTATATTTCTTATTTTGGGTCTTTCTGTGAGATTAATTCCTCTCTTTCCATCTTTGGGCTGTCAACTCAGGGTATAGAGTCATTTTTTAAAAGGCTGCTGTTCCCCAGGACAGGAGACTGATTGAGTTGTGGCCTTTTTCTGAGTGGGTAAAGAATGGGATTAATGCGGAACTTCTGAAACCAACAAGTTGGGGAGAAAGAAAAAAATACACAGGCTGAGAAAATGTCCTGTGGGAAAGAGTTAAATAATGAAGGTCTATAAACTAACAAATTATGTAATGTATTATTAATTCTTTATGGGAATACAAGTGCATGAAAACAACAGTGCAACCTTTTAAGATGAATAAATGATCATCTAACTACTGTAACTTTATGAAATGCTGAAAGTGCAAAATCTAACCACGCTACTTACCTGTTCAATTGACTTTTCACTACACCCTCCCCATGAACAGTGATTGTGCTTTTGCAGCTTACGGTTGCTTTTAAAGCTTTGTCTACATGCCCAAGTGGTGTGCTGAATCAGCACTGTCATATTTTAAGCGTTTGATGGAAAAAAAAAGTTTTTAATAAATGTTTAAACGGGATTTGGTTTAAACAATATCTATTGTAAACTTCAGGTGTTAGCACGTCCAGCTTTCTGCTTTTTATTAACCAACCTGAGTTATGTTTGTCAAAATAACTATTTTAATTATGGCAAAAGTCTTTTTTGCCTCAAGCCACCAAACTTCTTTTTGTAGTTTCCTGTTATATTGACACTAATGTATAATGGTGGTACAAAATCCTAAAGACAAATTGACAAATGCTACAGCAGATGTCTCCAACATTACCTTCATCTAATTGATACCTGAGCATGTACTCAAGCTTCCCCAGTCATCTGCAGAAAAAAACATCATGCTTACTTTCATTCAGATGATTTTGTTGGGCAGCTGGGTTCTAAGAACATTTAGCACAATCAAGATAAATGAGTTTTGCCAGGCTTGTGGGGTTTTCTGATTGGCTGAAGCTCACTAATGATGATGCCTTAGTTGCTAAAAAAAATGTAACTCAAAATCAAACCTTAACCTTGATCATTAATTCTGGTTATCTCCTTATTGAGGTAAGTTTTTTGTGAGCCTTAACTTAGTATTGTTTATTAGAATTGAACATAATTTAAAAAATCAACCTACCAATTGGAAACATCAAGCTTGATTGTTACCATATCTTCCATTTTGCAACTAAAGTGGCAACATTTGGTCAATAGCTTTAAAAGCTGATTGAATGTATACATTATAAGTTTAACGTGCCTGTGACATGCATATTCTTAATACAAAAAGTCCAAGAAAACATTTCTATATTTAAGAAAGTTGGAACAAAAGACACAATTTTACCCATTTTGTCTCATAACTGGCATATTTTCTTTTGAACTAGGCTCAGCCAGGAAATGACATAATAGGGGAACTCTTTAACAAAGAAAACTATCTGGTCTTTGTTTATTGAAACAATATTATTTAAATTCTGTCTCTGATCATCTCTCTAATAGTGACTCAAAATAATCTTAAGAAACATCTGATTCTTCTCTACTGTCTGGGTTGTTAGCTGTTGTAACAACGTTCTGTTCACTTTCAGACATTCCCCTTTGACATCACTTCCTGTTACTTTACAGGCAAATATCTCAACAACTGTTCATCTCAGCGACATGAAATTTTGTTTTGCAATATTTTGTCAATGACATCTTTCCAAAAATGCATTCATACATATTACAAAAATTTAACGTCACAGGCACTTTAATACATTTTTAGGATATTTTTGAAAAGGCCACCAGGCTGATAATCAGACTGAATTAAGAGGGAACAGAATTGTTTTAATGTTTTACATTTTAAAGCAGAGGTGATTGGTCCTGGTCCTTGGATCATCAGGGAGTCTTTCCTAAAACAAACAAACACAACGCCTTTTAAAACATTTTTTATATACATTTGTCTGCAGAGTTATGTTGAAAAATAACTACTTCTATTTGTAGTAGCAAACCTACAAGCTAACCCAAACAAAAACAAGTAAAATACAAATTTTTGCACAAGAACCTTTTACCCCAACTCATCCATGTCTAGTATAAAACTGGTTTGAGATGCAAAATAGTTTGAGGTCTGCTTTTTTAAAGCACAATATGTCAGACACAAGCTCACATTCACTTCATAGATCTATCATCCTAAAAAGCTTATCTAGCTAATATAATTAGCTGTCAATGGTTAGCCTGTACCAATTCTATCTGGATATAAGCTTAAGGTTAGCACAAAATGAGATTAAATGAGAAGTTCTAAGAAATATTCCCAACATTCCTACTAACATATCTGAAACAATGTGTGGTATTTGTCTCGAGGATGGAAGCCCTCACTTCACATGGATGGATTTGTGCCTATAGGAAAGTGAATTTGCATTCACCAAGGAGCTGCTGAGATGTTCTCAGCAGAGGGAGTGGATCAGAGGCTGGGCCTGCACTTTCTCATGAACTCCTCCCAACACTCTGCGTCCGCTCCTCTACCCTTCCCGTGCCCACTCAGAGCTGAATAGCTGATTAAGCACTCATTGATTAGCGCAGGCTCATTACCATCCTGTTTGTGGTGACCCCCCCACCACCCCAATCTACCATTTCCTAGCAGAGTACACACACATCCACACACACACACTCAGAGGCAGACTCTCGCTCTTTCACCGAGCCCCCTCGCTGCTCTTACTCAAATGGATTAACAAGCACAATATTTCTGCCAGGGACAGGAAATCACTGAACACTTGTCAGGAAGCCTGCGATCAATAGAATTCACATCGCTGAACCCCTTTTTTGCTGCGCACGTCCCCTTAGTCAACCCCACCATCGGTGACACTGACCTTTCCCCAACTTTTGAAGGCTGCTTTTCCACCCAGCAAACCAATTTTTTTTTATTGTTGAGAATATCCACAATCATCCCATCCAAGAATTTACTTTTTTTTCTCCATTGGACAGATGTTAAGCTCCAATATACACAGACACCTACACACTTTCTCCATACATGCAAATAGGCAAGAAATCTGAAATTCCCTAAGCTTAAGCTCTTCTTGTATACTTTCCCCTCCATATTCTCATCATCTCATTCCCTGCTGACTTTAGGTCATATCCAGTCCCAGTGAAAGCCTCACAGCGTGTCTTCAAGGTTAACCTAATACAACCAAAGCAGGACGGTGTTTTTTTTTTTTAACTATTATGCAAAGCATTTTCTGCATGTTTTAGTTCTCTCTACTTAACTCAAAGAATACTGAAGGTAAAAAGAAGCTGCATTTCTAAAGACATGTCTTCGCTTTGCTGAATGATGAAAGATTAAACTCTCTCCTTGGAGCAGAATCAACATACACTAGAATATGTGTGCTCGGGTAGCCATCCAACTATGACACATTTTTGTTAAAATAAAGGACACAGAAAATAAACGTGTTGCTGATTTCTTCTCCATTGGCCATCTGTTGCTGGAAGACTCACATAGCGAGAGAACGAGGAGAAGAGGCAGCTTTGACAGTTGAGCTTAATGCATTTTGTACCTGTTTTTTTTTATTTGAAAAATCTTAGTTGGCTCGTTTTTGCACATAAACAATTCATCAGGGCTTTGGCTGATCTCGGTACCTATAAACATTTATGAAAATGCGATGTTCAGAAAGGTTTTAAAGAAGAAAGAGGGAAAATTGATCACATCTTTGCTTATATTAAACTGATGTATAAAGATTAAAACAAAGAAATAAATGGACAAATTGATTTTAAAGGTGGGTGCATTTCTCTTAACGCCACACTGTTCATGTAAGTTTTTTTTTTCTGGCTGCTGTGAGCTTTCTGGAGTGTGACAAATAACCCAGCAGGCCTGGAGCCCACAGATCAGTAAGTATTCCAACAATGCCATATTACTGCATTAATATTTAAGGTCTAATGTTTCCCTAACCGGCCTTCTGCCAGAGACTAAGGGTCCCTCTTTACAGTAAAAAGCCTGCTGCTCAGTGGAGTGTCATACATGTTATCACTATGTTAAATGTTTGCTCAGTGAAAGGGAACAAATTCTTAATAATGAGGATTTTTTAATGACTTTCAAGAATATTTCCTTCGAAATGCTATTGTTCACGTATAGTAAGTTAGATAAAGACTTATTGTTGGAAACCGGCTGTTTTTTCCCCAGAATGTTTTACTTGATTGTAAATAAAGTTTTAAGTAATGCAGCTGCAGCTTGCATACAAGTTAAAAGTGAAAAAGAAAAAAATCTACCTACCTACCTACCTACCTACCTACCTACCTACCTACCTACCTACCTACCTACCTACCTACCTACTCATTTATCTACCATCCATCCATCCATCCATCCATCCATCCATCCATCCATCCATCCATCCATCCATCCATCCATCCATCCATCCATTCTCAAGCATAGATAGCTGTATATTTTCCAGTGACCCAGAAAGGTATAGTGGGTAAAGGAAATTAATGGATAGATTTAAGGTATTGTCACCAGTGGATATGATTAATACACATCGGTTCACTCAAAGCTCTCTTTTTAAAGATAAGGGACAGTGTAAAACATGTGGAAATTAAGATTTATTTACAGTTTGCCAGATTGCTAACATTCCTGTTTGTGGTTCTGCGACAGACCGGTGTGCCCCACTCCGTGTACACCCTAGACAGGTTGCAAGTCCAATACAAGGCCACATAAAGACAGTTGAAACAAATAACCATTCTGTCTCTCAATCCCACCTGGGGGCACTACACATGCATGAGGAAAACTTGTAAGTTTCACACAAAAAAGGTCTCAGCTACTGCATCACCCTGCCGCCTAATTTGCAATAAAGAATTTTTTTCTTTCTTATTTGAAGTTTGGAATTTTTTATATTTCTGTGAAGATCTGCACCAGCTGTTAGGGTTTCCTTTTATTGAAAATCTGTTCAAGGGTGTTTCCCAGCTGTCTCACGGCTCAGTCTGGACTAGAAAGAAAAAGCAAAAGACAATAAACAAATGACTCAACACTTACAATAGCATCATGTTTTTTTCATCTCGGATCACGGATAAAAGCGATTCAACATCTAATGATCACAAGGTTGCAGAAATATAAAAGACATATTGTCTTCTGCCTACTCTGACCTTGACTCACCGACAGCCTTTTTGACTGTGATGTCCAATTCTCATTCAAGTCATTCTCACTCTGAGGGCTGCACATGTGTCAGGACGGATTTTACCAGACTGATTAGGAAAACATTTATGATTTGAGAAAAAATTCTCTGGAGACATGCATCAGACTCAGTCACACATGCGTTATTCACCTTATGGCAACATGTTTTTCTGCTGTTCACAATGTTTAATTCCAGCCCCCCCACCCCCCCGAGTCATGTTTCTGTTTTGAAGTCATTAGCCAGTCTTGCTTTCTAGCAAAGGTTATTGTCAACGACAGCTCTGTGTGGGAACATTTTAATGTTATGTAGGATTACGCAAATGGTTGTGCGTTTCAGGAACAGATCTAGTCGATGTGGCATGAAAATATATCAGAAGCAGGTTTGGATCTAGTCAAACCTGTGGGTTAATTTTGTCAGATGAAGAGGAGGAATGCTGGGGATAAGCACTGCACTGTAACTGAACCCCAAACTGTAGATCAGCAGGGGGGCAGTTGCTGACGTATGCGTGTATGTGAGCGCTTCTGTATGTTCGCCTGTGTGTATATATTTCTTTGCGCGCACGAGAACGTTTGCCATAGCTGCAATGGAAGGAACAGATGGGCGGGGGAAGTGGACTCCTGTGCCTGAGGAATACTGTGGCGCTGAGGATCAGAGTGCCGCCTACGTTCCACCCTGGGCCCCAGTTACCCACTACAGCACATGGAGCCTATCCAGCACCAGCCCATCATGGACCAGCCCCCCACGCCATCTGTCTCCTAGGACAGACAACCCTCCCTCCTTCCTCCTCCTTCTCAGTGCTGTGTCCTCGCCAGCCCCGCTCCGCTGCCACACCACCACCCCCATGAAATGAGATGAAAAAGTAATAATAATAATAATAAAAAAAACAGTTACATGAACGTTACACATTGCTTTCTGGAGCTCTGGGAAGGCAGAAGGAAACTGGAGAGATGACTCAAAGAGGCGATAAGGAGCCAAGTACATATAAGAATCTTCTTTTGATAATTTGCATTTTTCATGAAGGTAACAAAGAGGAGGCAATGGACGAATTTCAACATGATAAGAACAATTAATTGTTTTAATAAGAATAGCATTTTTTCATCCTCTTGGGACTTCATAAACATTAATAAAATAACAGGGCTGTAGACAGTAAAAACGGGGGCTGACACCATAAGTTTGCTTATAACCCAGTTACTGTCACGACTCTCATCCCTCAAAGCTCATTTAGCATTTTGGATACTTACAAAACGTAAACTTTGATTTACACCATTTGCTAACAACAAACTTGTCCCACACACTGCATTGTTCCACAGAACTTTGGGAAATGTTAACCAACTCAGCCAACAAAGTGGACTGTGGATATTTTTACTTTTCAAGAGACCAAGAAAAAGTGTGATCGCAGTTTCAACACAAGCACATGCTTTATTAGAAACAAAGAAGATTACCTGAAAAGTTCAGAAGGAGATTTAAACATTAAAATAGTTTATATGTATAGCTCTGAAAAAAATAACAGACCACTTTAAAATGATCAGTTTATATGATTTTACTCTTTATAGATATATGTTTGAGCAAAATCAACATAGTTATTTTAGTCTATGTACTTCTGATAACATGTCTTAAGCAAAAATTTGTATTTATTTGCTGAAAATGAGAAATGGTCAAAATGACAACAAAGATCCTGTACTTTCATACCTCAAATAATGCACAGAAAACACTGTTTTAACTTAGGAAGAGTTCAGAAATCAATATTTGGTGGAATGCTTTCCACCAAATACAGGGAAACTATGTGGTGGTCTTTTAATTTTTTCCAGAGTTGTATATACAGAGGCTTAATTTATTCTTTTAGATGAACTTAGCAACACAGGCACACATTTAAATGTGTGTATTTATACAAGTATACAATACTTTTCGAGCGCAGTTTGAGCAACATTTAATCTAAAAACTGGACTTTTGAGGTTAAACAAATGTTCATAATTAATTTCAATAAATTACAAGTTATCATGGAATTTTATCTTTTTTGTATCGAAAAAATATCGAACCAAGAGACTAAAGTATCAAACCAAACCAAATTGTGAATTTTATGTATCGTTGCATATCAATATATATGTGTGTGTGTGTGTGTGTATATATATATATACATGCATTTGTGGGATGAGCTGAGTATGTGGTTTGCACAATTGAAAAATTTGCCAAATCTTCTTTTCCAATCAGTTTATTCTTCTGCTGCTGTAGAAACATGTTTTAAGCTTCTGGTACCCCCAGGTGCTGCCAATCAGGTGCCAAGTATAAGATTTATTGCTAAAAAAATTGTTACAACAAAAAAATAATCTACCAAACACAAATTTGTAAATCAACTAAGTGCAACAACTATGACCTACTTTTACTTTGATTTATTGCTTTTGAAATTAATTTTTTAAAAACACTTTGTTAAAAAGACCAGTTTGACATTAAAAATCCCACAAATTGAAAACAAAATGAACATAGGTTTTATTTTCACCAGCATTTTCATAGTAATTTTGAGGCTGCTTAAATCAAGAGTGACTGTTGGCTTTTTATTTTGGCTCCTCGCTTATATTAAGTTGGACATAAAAGAGCACACAGCCTCCAGATTAGTTTTATTTATACAGGCTGATGAAACCTTTGGCCTGTCTTAATCACCTGTCATCTCTGCAAGGAGCCCCCTTTCCTTTTAAACTGAGGGGGAGTGTCTGATATCCCACGCTGGCCTGATTCTTTGGTGTCAGCGGACATAATGGGGCTGGATAATGAGACAATACTGCACTGAAGCTATGACACCATGCTGGGCACGGAAGGCTAGTTCGGGGTGCAGTAAGGACCGATAATGAGAGACAAACTCTTGCAGGCATGGTGGCAGGGGCAGTGGGAGGACGGCGTTCAGAGGTAACCGCAGCAGGAGGTTCAATATGAGCCAGAAGGAAGATGGAGGAAGAAGGAACAAAGATGAGAAACAAAATGCGTTTGACAAGTTTAAAAAAAAAAATACAGCTCACAACAAAATAATGAAGACAGTGAACAGCTGGACATCTGTTACACTGGGAACATACAGTGTGTGTGAGTCTGTGTTTGGACTGTAAATTCCAAACTTGAACTTATACCAAAGAAATAATAATAAAATAATTCAAAGTAGCCTCAAACTTTATAGGCAGATTTGATAGTTTTTTTTCTGGGACTGACCCCATCTAATTAAGCAGGAGGAGAATCATCCACATTAATGCTCTTCGGGCTCCTCAGCCTTCTCGTATAATGACATGACGATTATTATAGCAAGGGGGTGTTAATTTAGTCCAAGACAAACACAGATTTCTTATCTACCCCTCTGTGTTTTATTAATATAGCTGTGAACATTCTCCCTAAGGAGTCACTGGCTAAGCTCAGTGCTCCCCCCCGCCTGCGTCCAATCTACCACACACTACCTTCATTTCACAAGCTTTTGTCACCTTGTGCCTTTCATCCTGTATTATTTTTTTGCAAATTCCCCTCTCTTTACAGTTTATTTATCAGGTTAGGAAGTTTATATTTCATCAGGTAACAATGGTTTGCAGGAAGTGGCGATACACACGGCTCACACTCCCACACAGGCGTGCAGGGCAGCGAAGTTACATTAATTCCTCCACCCTCGGGAGAGCAGCGTATTGATTGGGTCTCGGTGCGGTTTGTCACAGGTGATCACGGTGATTGGGACACAGCTCAAGCGTGTTATCCGGCTCTGCCCTGGAGGAGGCCATAAGGACTTAAACAGCACAAACTGACTGGCACTAATGGAGAGTGCCTCTTTTATTACACGAGTCACTTGTCTGTTCTGTCAAACTGAGCAGGAAGATGACCGGCAGGCAGAGAGGGAGCAGATCAGATGAATGCATTGTGGACGGAGAGTAGCTGTGTCAGTTTAAGGTCTGCGCTTCTCACTGTTGTGACGTTTGTCATAAGTCAGAGTCGGCTGCACGACAGTGGATTGCAAAGTTTGCAGTTGCCTTTTCTGACGTTGTCGCTCTGCCTTCCCAAGATTTGCAGGTGTGAACCGTGCAGGAATAACACCCACAACAGTTCCTGTTTACCTCTCTTAAGAACAACCCATTCTCCGTCCATTCTCACCTCTGTCAAGTCTTGTCTTTGTTCAAATCGCCCCCGGTTTCACTCTCACAGTGGGACCATACTCAGTCATGCATATGGAGTCACTTCCATCTGACTCCAAATTCTTAAATAAACTTGCTTGACTTCAGTTTTGTGACTTATTACTTAATTAAACTATGAACGAAGAAGGGGCTGGAATAAGATTCAGACTGTGTGATTGTTAGCAATAACAGGTATAAACCTTAAAACAAAATGAATGTACTTCATGAGCTAATTACTTTATTTTTAAAACCCAAACATTATCTAATATCAATACTGCAGCTAAAATAACACACCATGATAAATTATTGGCTGTTATTTGAATGCTGACTCAGCTTTCACACTGTCTTCCTGTTTATTATTTCATCCACAATTTTTGTAACAACATAACCATTCATGTATCAAAACATTCTGCTCACTCCTGACCAACTAATCTCAACTTGCTAATGGGTTATTTTGTTTTAGAAGTTGCAAAGCATTCTTGGGTAAATTGTACTTTTGGAGTACCCTCCTTTTGTTGGAATTGTGTTTATTTTGTTAACTGTACACAATAAATTTTAGCGGCTTTAAACTGACTTGGAAATTGTTCTATGAATGCTGCATAAAAGATGGATGCCCAAATGGACTTAACCACTTTTAGCACTCTAAACTATATTCTGCTTTACTTAACACTTGACTGTTACAAGTGTTGATCCAACAATACAACAACAAACTCATCCACTATTCCAGTATCAGTACGTTTGCTGGTAATGTTTATTAGATGTGATGTGACTGACGTCAACATCTCAGCCTACAGAAGCAAAGAATCATGCTTGTAACAGGAAAACAAATGTTTAGTCTAAGAATAGACTTTAAGTACACTGAAACACTACTTTCAAACCTCTCCAGCCTTTAGAGCAAGGGGCCAGCTTAGAACTTGACAGACCTTCAGGTTCCTAGAGCTGTCATGGTACACTTAAATATAAATGGGATTCAAGAAAATTATTTATAAGCACAATTTCTTAGAAAGTCAGGAGAAAAACAAAACTGACACAAAAGCAGCCACCCAACCGCGACACGTCCATCATTATGCTGGCTACAACTAAACAGGATTTCCTTTCAATATATCCAAAATGCTCGGCCTTCAGCTGTGGCAGAAATGTGCAGAACCTGCTTTAGCCACAGGGTCGTAAGCGTCCACTGAGACCTGACCTTTGATGATCATCTTCACCCCTTTTCCATCTGTAAGTGCCATATTGATCTCCATGTCCACACAGGACCAGGATAAAGCCTCCCTATGAAACTTCCTTATATTGGACAATTACATACGTAAACATGCTGACCTTTGTTCAATCCATTTTTACTGGCACCATATTACCACTGTTTGTGCTGATTCCTTGTTCTACCTCTACTTGAAAAAAAAACAGTAATTACTACTACTGTTTTATTTATGATTTTACACCACAAAGAGAAAAAAATCCTATTTTATATGTTAATCTTCCTGTGCTGTATAGAAACTGTCCCTTTCAAGCAGTCCCATGGTTTAAAATTGTTCTTATAGGCTTTACTCTGTTTTTTCACACAAAGTACATATTACTTAGTATGATAATATTAAAAAAGGAATATAAAACTAGAAGAACTGCTTTGTAAATAATGTAAAATGATGATTACCGTATGCATGATATAAAATATTAATTGTCTAATTAAATACTTGTTTAATTTCTTGTTTAGAACAGGTTAAAAATCTCAAAAAACAATAAACACAATGCTTGCCTTGTAAATTAACAAACTTAATGTAAAAGAAAACAATCACGTAGAAAAAGATGAAGCTGGGATTTTATTTTTTACCATTTATAAACTAAAACATTACTACAAAATTCCAGTCATTTACAAACTTTTTTAAACATTATTAGTAAAAGATTAATATATTTCATCCTTATTCTGCCATTTAGTTCCCTTAAAATCCATCAGTCTCCAATAAAAAGACTACTTTTTTTAAACATTAATTTGTGAGAATCAAGGCACAAGATCCCTTGAGCTTTCGCTGGTTTAAGGTTATGAACCAGAGATATACTGTAGTTCAAATATGCTTATATATGCTCCAGAGTGTTTCACCCACCAGCTGCCACTGTACCTCATATCTCTCATCAGCATGTGGTAATGAAGTCTTGAATGTCACAAGAACAGGATACCAAACTCCAAGATTGCATTTCTTCAAACCAAAAGATCTGCTGGCTTCTGGTTTCCATTACAGGTTGTTCTGCAAAAATCAATATTTGTCTAACCAGCCATTGCAGCCAATTCACATCTGACCTCTTTGCTTTTACTTTAAAGAGATAGTTGTAACGTTTGTGGTCTTGATATCAGCTGACATTATCTTACCTGCAGTAGACTGAGTAAACTCAGTTTGCAGAGTCAGAGAGAAGTTCTCCCCAGGGAATCAGTCTAACTAGTGAGACTAGAACCAGTTCTAAAGGAAATTTCTTCAATCCTTTGGTAGTAGTTCATGCAAACACTATTTTATAAACCTTTACACTGCTGTTATTGCACTGAGTGGGTATTTCCATTAATGTCTTTGGCTTTATACATTGGGGATCATGTAATCCAGTGGTGTACAATCCAGGGCCACTAACCTACATATTTTAGTTGTTTCCCTGCTGTTCAGCATTTTATCACATTCTACAGAAGCCTGATAATTGATCTTTCTGTCTTTTGTGTGTCAAAAGCATAAAAACACTTAAA
>JAUBOC010000037.1:9280432-9291689 GCA_032275365.1 Anablepsoides cearensis | reverse complement strand
CGACAAGACAGAGAAAAAAGTAAAATATACTTTTATAAATCCAGTTATAAATGTTGTTTTTACTCACAGGTGTATGCCTAAATGCAATATATATAAACTATATTTCCACCTAATGACATTCATTCACCAGGGAATTTCCATGGGCAGACTGGTTTCGTTTCTGTCATGGTGCACTGGACAGAGAGCCTATTTTAGCTTAAAGTAAAATAGCTTGGACCTGATCAGCCAGACAAGAAGAGAAGCAGAACAAGGACAGAGGGAGAGTTTACACTCGATCATTTTCCAGGACCTGGTTAGCAACAGTTTGATCATTGCTGCTGGCAAACAGGTTCTTGTAGGACCACAGCCAGTTCTATGAAGCAGCACTGAAGACCACCATGGAGACCTGCCCAGTGCTGAACAAGACCAAGCTGAAGTCTCATCTACAGAGTTCAGGAGCTGCAGTGGTGCTGCGGCTCTGTACCAGCTCTTCATGAGGAACAATCTGCAGAACACCTTCAGAGACTGTGACTCTGCTGAAGATTCTCATCACATCTCCTCTGACCACAGCTGAATCTGAGAGGAGCTTCTCAACACTGAAGAGAATCCAGACTTTAACATCACATCTCACTGCACTGACCTGCTCTATAGAGAAGAATCTTAAGATCCCTGACTTTAACCAGAGTTTTGAAGAAATTTGCTTCTTTCAAGTACAGAAGGACAAAATGTATGTAAAAAAAAAAACACTACATGACATTGTAATGCCATTTTTATTGATTTTATTGTTTTCATTTGTTTAATACACTGGCGTGATACAGCTTAGTACATGTTTGATTGCTTTTTGAGATATGTCTATTTTGGATTTGTAGCCCCCCTGGAGAAAAATCCACCAGCCACCACTGTATTCCATTGTGCAACGATTTTTACTGTGGTTAATACAAACTAACATAACCTTTGGTGTAAATACACATATAGGCTAATAAATTATCATCAAATTCAAAAGTAATACAGTGTAAATGTCTTGAAAAACAAAACTTTTAAGATTAGAGTTGTTTTAAAATGACAGAAATCTGCTTTGGAACATTTTGCAGGTCTATGCAGTTTAAGAAATATCTTAATTCCATCTAAAATAGGTGACAGTTTTACACATATTGCAAAAATAATAAAGAAAGAACAGAAGTTAAAAAAATATAATAACATCTAAATACGAAGTGTTGCTAAGTCAATTTTATGCAACACTTTCAGAAGAAAGTCAGCAGCCCATCCTTTGGACTAACACCTAAAAATAACTCAAGATGCTCATCAGTTGCTGGAATAAGATGAAACTGCAAATTCTGTGCCCAGTGGTCACAATTAATGCTGAATCTTCAATATCGTCAGGCTGTCTCCAGAGATCTATTAGAATTACCATAAGCAAATTGGTCAACAACTAGACACATACATTTGGGGGGTAGCAGTGAATGACACTCCACAGCTGACCTGCTGACTGACACGGTTCCCTCTTGACCTTTGGCTCTCTCAGCTGATCGAACACACCCGCCTCAGCTCCCGGGGTAAGCACTGTATAGGAGTGGTGGGGGTGGTGGAGGTGGAGGTGGGCACTCTCTGCTCCATTACATCAAAAATTCATAAACTGACCTCGCAGAAGAGCGGAAACTTTTTAAAAAGCTTTGAAACAGTACAGCGGGGTGCGCGTTAATGCGAGGTGCACAGGAAGGTGCAGCAGCCTGAAATCAGATGTAAAACAAACAAAAAGAAAGTCTGACCAGCTTTAATATCTTAACCTCTTTATAACAGCTTGATGGCTTAATCGCCAATCAATAGCGTTGTGCAGCGGCAGAGACTGGGTGGGAATGGGATTGTGGTGATGAAAAATGTATAAGGCCGGGGCGGAGGTGTGGGGGTCTGGAAAATTAAACCTTGCCCACCATATTTGCTGAGTTGCAGCTGTGGAACTAGGATAGGGCTGTGTGTATGTGTGTGTGTGCCTGAGTGAAACAAAAAAAAAAACCCTCTGGCACTGGAAAATGTGACAAGCATACCCATGGACAAGTATAAAGTGAAACACAAACATTTTGAATATTTTTTTATGAGAAGTTTAAAATAACTTTAAAGGGGATATATCACGCAAAATCCCCTTCTTAGCCTTTAAATGTATTTTGTTGTGTACTTGGTGTGGGGGATTCTGGGGGTTTTCTTATGTCATTTTTTTTCTTCCTTGCAGCTCTGGAGTGGCAGGACAAAGCTTTCAGCCAGCAGCTGTGTCTCATCTCCTGAGGAGGTATTTAAGGCCAGCTGGTGTCTCAACTCTTTGCTGGGACATTGTCCTTCATATGGTACTGTTGTGTTTGGCTCTTAGACTAGTGACATTTGTTCTTCCCTCTGTGTGGATTTGCATGTCTTATCTCAGCTCCTTGCCTCCTGAGTCGATTTCCCTGGTCCTCTGGTGACGATCTCTGTGACAATAGACTTGTCAGTCAACCTGCCAGTGGAGTCACACCAGCATCACCAGCATCAAGCCTCCTCCTCACCCAGCTCTCGGTCTGTACCTGCCACTCTCTGTGTCTGTGGATCTACCTGGTCTCCCTAGTCTGACTGCCTCCTGGATCTCCCTGGACCTCTCCCCTCTATGCTTGCCTAAAGAAATCACACAAGATTGGAGGTCTAGTAAGTTGGAACTGCAATGCTTTGGTCTGATTGGATACTCTCCATATCTCAGTCTTTGCAGGTCTACCTGGGTCCACACCTGCCACTTTTTTTGTAAATACACATTTTTTTTCCTTTATTACTGCTTGTTTCTCGTGTCTCAGCCTGATCTCTGGGTATAGTGAAACATTCAATACCGTCACATTTGGAGCCTCTAGGAATGCTGAAAATTTTTGTTTTAGTCTTTTGCTGTGTAGGTACAATATCTTTACATTCTTTTTGGGTCACATTTTTCAACCCCTTCAGTTTTCTCTATTTTCTATGGTGTTTTCTAAACTATTACATCAAATTATTTGCCAAATAAGGTCTGCTCTTACCCACTATTGGCTTCATTCTCCTCTTGTGGGTCCGACTCTGGTTCCAACATGTAAAGCTGAATGGACAAGTCATCTTTTAATTATTTATGAATATTTTTATAATAAAGTTTGTGTCACTAAATAGGCGTAACTCTTCCATCAAACTAAAACAAACTACTCTGGAAGCTGGAGGGGGCGGGATGTGAAGTGCCCTGTTTGGATTTTAAATGGACAGCACCAAAACAAGTTGAGCCACACCTCAGAAAAGGGACAAGGGGTAAAAGTACAATGAGGAGGAATTCGGACCAAAGCATTGCTGTTCTAATTTATATAGACCTCAACTGAATGATTTAAAAGTGAAAAATAAAAGCATGACCTGTCTACTTTAAGTCTGAAAAAACAATATGGTTGGTTTGTCCAGTCATTAGCCCAGCCTGGACAAAGACTTCTGCCCTTTTTCTCAGTACACTATGCTTATTGACTGAGTTCACTACAGATGATGTACTAACTGAAAACTGACAGATATCTATTTAAAAATGACCAGAATATTCCATCAAGTTTTTTAAGAAGTAGAAATAATGTGATTCTGAGACTTGATCATCCAAAGAAAACACTTTAAACCTAAAACCTCTGGTAATTTTAGTGTACTCTTGATTCCTGACTATAAGACCAGAAGGCCTCAGTCTCCCCTGGGTTATAAAAGATTAAAGATCCATTCTGTACAGACAAACCTAACTCAATTACATTTACACTCAAAAACAGCTTGCACCACATGTGCGATGTCTTGCTTTTAATCAAGCGTGCAGAGGGATGTAAATTAGGATTTATCTTCATAACATGCAGAACAATTCCAAGCTTTTTATAAACTCCACCTGTCGACGGCTGCCTGGTTTTAAAGCAGCTGTCAGACATTCCTACTTTCATTCCGCGCAAAGACTCAAGGCAGTCCAGCTTTCTAACCCATGCGATGTTCCACCATTAACTATCTTGTTCCTCTGAGCTGTAGTGCAGAGGTAGGTCCTTCGAGGCTGCGCTCCGACAGCCCGGTGCTTCTCGCCTCTCTGTTGGGTGCAGTGCCCTGCTACGAGGCTGTGATCTCACCTGTCAAAATGAATTTAGCGGCAGGTGAGCTCAGCCGGTGGCTACCTGCGGACTACAGTCTTGTTTCACGCTCCAGTTGGCTGTCTCCTGCTGAACTTGGTGCTGGAGAAACATGAACAATGACCTGTCCAACCCCACTCAAGTCAGTGCAGGAGAAAAGCCTCGGCTGGAGTGTCCGGAGCACGCAGAGGTTGAAGGAAGAGAGAAAGAGATGAAGAGAAAGAAATGGCTGAATTTTTATAAAGCGTTTCCCTAAAGCTAACAGAAGAGTGGGCGGTGTTCTGTAATGTGACAGTGATGTAATTGACCTGGCTGGCAAAGCGAGCGATGCAGAGCATGCACGATGTCTCAAACATGCTTTCACAATTGATGCTTTTCAGAGCAGGAGACTATTTGTGGGACCAAAAAAAAAGGAAGAGTTCAGGTATGCTGAAGCGTTTTTTGTGGCCTTGAACGGTCTGTCTGTCTCATCCTGCCTGAAGTGAGCGGGGCCCTGCCCTTGACACAAAAAATAGCTCTGTCATTGATCAGAACGCATCCCGGCAAACAGGCATAACTAAAATAGCGTCGCCATTGATCTGAAAAAGAAGGGCTAATCAATCTCTATTAGTTCTGAGCAAAAAGGGCTTGAAGCAACAGCAGAGCCATTCCACAGAGGACGCTACCAGAAAGCCTGCTGCCGATGATCTAACAGTGTCACCACATTTCGTGCTCTGCACTCTCACAGCTCAGACAGAAGGCCTGAGTAACCTCTTCACACGCACACTGAGCCTGTGAGAAGACAGTCAGACGAGCAGACAGAAGCAGGCAGGGAAGTGTTTCAGTCAGCAGGAACTGGCTGTGTTGAACAGCAGCACCTGGCTTAAGAGATAACACTTCCCCTGATCCTCTGCATCTATACAGGGCCCAAGCAGCTGAATTTACCATCTCATAACAGTTGACGGGGTTTTACCTACAGCAGCCGCAATCATTACTCTGGAAGTGGAAAGCACAAATAGAGACATCAATGCTTTCCATGATATAAACTGCAGTCACTGGGGGACTGGGGACCCATCTGTGTCTGATTACAAGCTGTAAATCTGTGTAACACTCTGTTTTTTTTCATTGTCTGCACATATAGCCTGGCATGTTTATTGATCTTTGTGGACATTGTGATACCTTGTAGAAACACCCATAAAAACATAAAAATGCCAAGACAACTTTTAGTTGCTAATCTGACACCTTTTATGTGCTTGTACCATAAACTCAAGGCTATCAGAATAGGATTATTAAGGAATGAAAATATTATTCCACAAAGGCATTATTATTGTTTTTACTGTATTATTATTATTATTATTATTATTATTATTATTATTATTATTATTATTATTATTATTGTACCTGTATAGGGACAGAAAATGCAGGGATGAGATCTGGGTCATTTGTGTCTAACCTCTGATAAACACAGTGTTGTCAATTTAGCGACTTTGTTGCTATTTTTAGCGAGTTTTCAGACGTCTGTTTAGCAGAAAAGCTTTATGCAAGAATCTAGCGACTGTTTTTCTGGCGTTATTGAGACTTTTAGAGACTCTGACGTGAATGCAGCTCGTTAATGAGCAGCATGTGTTGCTGTGAGCTCCTCCCCCAGTCGTAAAGCACAGACAGGCTGATCAGTTCTCACACAGCAGCCCTCCCAGCTGCAGTCATATATTCATCACATCCAGACCCAAAACGGATCGTGCCGGTGAGAAGCTGCTGCTGACTGATCCATGGTGGAATCTATATAAATATATCATAAACATTTCTATGGATAAAATAAATCCCTGCAATAAAATAAGTTTGGTCCCCAAGCCAGAATAAAAAGGTGGGCAGAAAAAACAGTTTAAAATAATTTGTTAATAATCTAGTTCAAATGTCATACATACAGAAGCTAATTTTATAGAAAAAAATAATAACTTTTGAAGCTTGCTAATTGAATTTACACAGTATATGCACTCAGTTTGTTTCACCACTAATCAGAAGCACAAAAAACTACAATGACTTGTTCCTGATTTCATTTTAACTTGACTTATAATATTGTTTAAATTTTATTACTGTCATTTTATCTAATATTTACTTTGATGTGCAGCCCCACTGGCTCCCTGTCTTTTGTTCTTGTTTACAATAAAGCTTTTGTAAAAAAAAAAAAAAAGGACAGCCAATAACTTTTCATACTGAACAGTCAGACACAGTGCTTTTAAACTTTATCATAAACAAAAGAACATAGAGTTTTTTGGATACAGAGCATTTGTGAGCTGTGGCAAGGGGTATGTCTAAATCTGAGCCTCTCTAAAACGCAAACTGTGTACGATAATGTTCCTCAAAATATGATACGTGTAAACTGCTGGTACGTTTTTTTGACATTTCCCATCTGGCAAGACTGGTGGAGATGCCATTCTAGCCTAATACCTGCAAGTTGACCTACTTTTAGATATTTTTGTGTTTGCTAAGTTCGATTAGCTGTGACGACCAAAGTTTTGAACAAAATCTTGTGCAATCTGTTAGTGTTTTGAGAATGCGTTGGAAATCACCCTCAGCTAGTAACGTGCTAAAATTTAGGTCAGCATCTGAGGCAGTGACTGACTTATAGACATTTTTTTGTTCAGTAAAATCAGTTTTCCATAGTGTCATCTTGAATTAGATTGACTCAAAAATGTAGTAAAATGTAGATGTGCATCCAGTGATTATTATCTAAGAGTTTCATTAAAATTTGTCCCCTGGTTCATGGGATATTTTACCGACCTCCAAATGAACACACATGGGCACACGGGCAAAAATGACTGCTGAACTGCAAAGGAAAAGCCAGCAGATGCTGAAAAATTCCTGTTTTTTCTCAACATAATATACAGGATACTATTACCTGAAAAGCTGAGAGGAGAAAACAAAGCTGTCTGGACCCTTAGGCTGAAGAGAGAAGCTGCAAAGTAACAAAGAGGAGAAGAGAGACAGGCAGGGGAGGAGGATGCCATGTTTAGTCTATGTTTCATTAAATGTATGGAAAGTTAAAAAAAAATGCATAAGACAACCAGAGACAGACGGGGATGGGGGGGGGGGGGGGGGGGGGCACAAGTGGGGAAAAATGAAATAAGATAGTGAGTTAAAGGGGTAAACAGAACCATCTTTGATCCTGCAGACAGATGTTGACGAGAAGCTGTATTCTTTGTAAAGGCTCACCTGAGCTGGCAGGTAGCCATGTCCAGATGGTTCTTTGTTGAAAAACACGGCACTAATGAGCAGATCGAGCGATGGAAAAGGATGGGGAGGGACTCTGGCAAGGGGCTACGAGGAGGTGACGAGTGATTTGAGGGCAACATGATGGGGTGTTTTTCAGCTGGCACGGAGGCTCGGAGAGTTGTAGTGTTGTACTGATTACATTTCACTTACAGGCCTCCAGTGTCCTGTCTGGACAGCATGAATCAAACATCTGGGAGTTGTTGATGATGTCACGGCTAGCCAATCACTCAGATGTACAGCCAGCAGTTCTGCATATTCATGACACAATCCCTTGCATCAATAGATCAATAGGAATGTATACTTTAATATGCACAGAAACCACAGCAATTTACAGCACATCAATCAGCCGGCAGAATAATCAAACACTATAATCATCTCATGGGTCAATGAATGCAATGCATGTTGGGTAAGGCTATGATAATAGAAGTGCTAACATTCATAGTGGTGTGTGTGTGTATGTAGATGTTGGTGCATGATGACTGAGACTGAAAATGATGTTTAATTTGTGAGTGGAATATATCACTGTGTTTCTGCCATGTTTGCTGCTATGACCTAAAAAAAATAAATGAATATAAGACTAAACAAAACTATTTTGCTAATAAGAGATGATTTGGGTGAATAACACAAATGTATTATGACAAACTTATATCATGTGGGAGCTACTTAAAAAAACTCATTTAAGTTACAGTAACAATTTGAAACATTTGATAATGTTATTACTCATTAAAGACAAAACGTAATGGCTCATACTACTTCTTTATCTGACAAACTTCTTAGTTTTAAGAGTTTGGGATGACAGTTTACGCTGCCTTGATGTGACTTTTTCATTTTTAGATCCAATTCTTCTTGAGATTCCCTCATAAAAAAGTCCAAAATGACTAACCTTCATCTGCAGGTTCTTTAAGAAAGTTTAACTGCAGTGCTGCTCACAGGCCTGAACATGAAAGAAAACTTATTTATAAGTTGCATCATCAAGGTGTTGCACTGAGCAATACCTTTTTTTTGAGGGTCAAAACACTCAATCTTTTTGGATTTATGCTCAAAAGCTGGTTGGAGAAAGCTCAATACTTTTAAAACCACGAGTGCCTTCAGTCTCAGGCCTCCCTTTTAATAGAGATATGTAATCTCAATTAGATTTGCTGGTTAAATACGGAATAATACATTTTTTTGTTGAGTATCTTAGTATATCATAACTGAATTACCAACAGATATCAATCAATAGCTTTACAGAAACTGAAAATCAAATTTCTTTAAAGGAAAACAAATTGTTGGGAATTCATTTTTCATTGTTTTAAAGAAAAAAAATTCAGAGTTGATATGTCGGACAAACCCTCAGACCAAATTTATTGAGATAGTTGAAAAGAGGAACACACACAACTTTATTTATTTATTTAACCTTTAACAAAAACACTAATTTTGTGAATTAATCACTTTGAAGTTCCTCTTTATTAATCAAACTAAAGTAACAAAATGTGTTACCACTGAGTTCATCAACATTTACTTTCTGACCATGTCAAAAATTGTCGTTTATAAAATATTTTACTAACACCATAGACAAATATGCAAACAAGCAACAGATACAGACAATAGCATCACTGTGCACTTTTTATGGTGGTGGGAGATAAAAGTGAGTGATGCCTAAATTTCACCAACACCACAGTCACACTGTAAACCAACTTTGTGAAGAAGAAAAAAAGTAGCAGTCTGCCAACATATGCAAAAACACAGCTGAGAACATCCCTGTTAGAAGTATTATTTAACAACCCCTGAGAGTTTCCTCCTTTGCTTTTTACCTTCCACTTGCAAACGGTTGTAGGTCTCAACATATTCCATCTGAGCAGCTTCTCTCTAACAGCCCTGCATCTTCAGCAGGGTCTTTCCAGGCCACTGAATGCTTCTCATTATGAACTCAGCTCTCAGACAGACATTATGTTACCAAAGTGTCAACATAACGTGGTCCTTTCAACCTATCAATATCATCATGTTCATTGTTTTTGTTGATGCATTTTAGTTAAGGAATATGTTTACTGTATGTGAAAAATTTGCAAAAAATACTATAAAATAGCCAAAACATATTTTTATTAGGATGCAGCTTTATTGCCTTTCAAGCCGGAGCCTCAATAGAGCTATTGAGTCACTTCTAATGAGCCATCTTGCTTCAGCAAAAAAATCAGGCTTTTCAGCCCCTTAAAGTATTTTTATTTTTTATTTTTTTGTTGTTGCTGTATTAAGTTGTTGATGGCATATTAAGAGGTGAACAGAATGAGTCCCGGCAGAGATGCAGGCAAAGAGTCAGACAAGGAGACTCCTAGTCAATAGCACCTTAATGGTCATCTTTATAGCTCCCGACTTGTCCTGGCAGCCTGGCACTCCCCGCCCCTCGCTCGCTCTCAGGGCACAGTGGTAGCCAGTCTGCCGCGCTGAAGGACGTCTGAAGAGTTTCAAAGGCGATAACAAATCAAACTGTTCCCTGAATCTAATATCAAACAGGCCTGGTGTCAGCATTTATTAGAGAAATCAGATTCCCCCCTCGTCGAAAGCCTCCCCCCCCCCCCACTCCCCCGCGCCTCCACTTTCACTCCCACTTGCAGTATTCCAACACACAGCGGCCCCTTTGAAGTTGAAAGAATGCAGGATCGCAAATTACCCAGGAGACGTAGCTGATAGTCTTTGAAGCCCTCCTTTGATAGTGTTGTTTTCTGGCTCCCCAAGCTTCTCTCTTCTTCTGTCTCTCCTTGCCCGCTCTCTCCTTCCTTCCACGCACAATACGCCACAGCTTAAAAACACAAATCTGATCTACCCAATTATATTATAAGCACTAGCATTCACTGAAAAGCATAAGCTTAAAAAAATGAACAAAAACACCTGATACAAAAGGAGAATTTACAATAACAAAAATGTCATTTTATGTAGTCATTAATATCAACTTATTATAATAATGAACCCTATTTTTAAAGGAGCAAGATCTTTAAGCAGTTTGAGGATCATATCTCTGCTGTAACCTTCTTTTACCATAAAAGCTGACAGATGGAACGTCCACAAGCATGACATCATCCTCCCTCCGCCGCGCTCTTTTCACAACTTTTCTTCAGCGTCGTCTGCGCAGATGTAGTTGTCGCAGATCATTTCTGTTTACTCTGGTCTCTTCCAAAGTACATCTTCAGAAGATAAATGTAAAGATATTCACAAGTTTTTTTTTCTCTTTATAGCAGACAGCCTGGCGTCTAGTGGGTGAATGTATCTGCTCGGTAAAAGTGACAACAAAGTTGCACTTGTTAAACGAATGTTATTTGGTTTAAAACCACAAGGGTGACTGCTACATTTTAGTTCTACCAAAGACGAGAGCGTCACGAGGACATTTCTGAGAAAATTTTTGAAGAATCCCAAATCAGGTACGGCCCAAAAGTCCAACATTCCTTAACAAAATCAAGTAATTTGGGTAATTTCTTTGAAATTTAAGTTACAATTTTTTAAGGAAATACATTACCTTCCTAATTTTATGTCAGACTTTTAAATAAAACATAACACAATCTTATGATATTGTGAGATCTTGCTAGATCAATTAGCATCAAGAGTTTATGTTGGGCCTGACTGCTTCTACTAAAACCAGTTTAGCTCAAAAATATATAAATTTGACAAAGTTATAGATCTTTTTTGTGCAGGATAAAGTGTATTTCTAGTTATTAAAATCTGTTCAGTAAAATATTTTGGTTACAAACAAGATTGATGTTTTAGGTTTAGGGAAAATTAATGCGCAGTTTGTAATGTTTGAGAGCTGATGTTCAGCTACTGCTGCTCCAAATTTAACTCAGTATCTGTAAAATCAGTTTATTCACAACCATTCCCTCGTCCAGGAACCGGAAGGTCGCCGGTTCGATCCCCCGTCCAGCCGTCTCAGTCGTTGTGTCCTTGGGCAAGACACT
>JAUBOC010000037.1:9259981-9280332 GCA_032275365.1 Anablepsoides cearensis | reverse complement strand
CTGTAAGTGTACAGCGCTTTGGGGTCCGGAGGGACTTGATAAAGCGCTATATAAGTTCAGTCCATTTACCATTTACCCACATAGCAGACAGGTGAGGGCCAGATCTGGTGTCAAGCTAACACTGCTGGCATTGATAGTGGTTTGTCAACTGGATGTGGGCCAGGTCTGGCAATGATGACACTGGTTTTAAGGTGGAATTGAATTATAACTGGCCCAAGTGCTTTGGTTTGTGTGGTGCTGGCCCATTCATAGACCACCTCTGACAAATCACATCTGGGCCACCAAGGGGCAGTCATGCTTTGTGGTATCTGAGGCGAGAGTTGGTGCATTTTGTGGGCCAGAACTGGGCCAGATAAATTTTGCTAGGTAGTTGTGTTGACTAATACCAACTAGCATTGGTAGTGATCTTGAATTGGGTTGACTCTAAAGTGAATCAGTTTTAGACATGCGTTGAATGATTACTTTCTAAAAACAAATAAACACACGTACACACACGTCTGTTTTTTATATCCCTGTGGGGATTGTGGATTGACTTCATTTTTTTTATTTTATAGTCTAAACCTGACCATTTACCCTAAAATTAACCTCACATGTACCTACCTGACCCTAAAACGAATCTAAACTCAATTCATACTATGGTCCTAAACCTAACCCCCCACCAGTAATTTGCATTCGTACAAGACTGCTTTTTCAGGAAAAATGGTCCCCACGATGTAGCAAAAATGTGTCCACTCAAACACACACATACAAAAGTAAAATCCAAGTTGTCATTTTGCTTTAGACAGCTTAGATCTAATGATCTAAGTAGAACAAACAAAAGATTAGATTAAATTTTTATTTTCCCTTTGTGTCATGCACCACAGGTGTCCAGCCCACAGGCTTACAAGACACAACAAAACACATTCACACACAGGCGGACAGACATAAACATTCTTTAAACAAAAACTGTCCATTTCCTGAGGTGCCTGGGTTTTAACAAAATGTGCGCTAACTGAAATACAAAATACTTAAAGAAATACTGGATTTTATTTTCATCAACTAAATAAAAAATGAATAAACATCAATATCTTTACCAAATAATTGTGTGAAATCATATACAAAAGGACAATAAAACAAAAAGTGTATCTCATTTTCAGTTTCACCCAAAACACACAAAGAACATATACATATACATATATATGTCCTCTGGAACTGAACAAAAACGTCCAGTCTCCAGAGCCAAAGGCAAAAGGCCAGATCTAAATTGTGCACACAGACCTTTGTTGTTCCATGTTGCATAAGGCTCAGGACCATAAACATCTTTTATTTGAATATAGGTTGGTAATTTAGGTTTATGTAAGATATCAACTGCCCATTTACACTTATGGGTTTTAAAACAAAACTGTTTAATCTGTTCAATATTACTTCTTAACTTGTTTCTATAAATATACCGAAAATCTTCCTCCTCAAATGTTTTCTTAATTTGTCTGGCCCAGGTGTACCTATTTGACAAATCCTACTGAAATTATGTTTTTATAATCCATGATCTGACATATTAATAAACCTATTCCATAATCTGACCATGTCTCCAATACATCTGACTTCACATGGTTTCCATCTCATTTCATATTTACATATGGGGCTAATTCAGAGGTATTTCTATGCACACCTAAGAAATAATGCAGGGCTTTACACTGACACTTACTACATTTGATGTGTAAATTGTATAAGAGAAGGAAAGAGAATCAAGACCAAAATAAATAGTAAAGCTTTGGCCAGCAGCTCAGTGTGTTTACCATGGTAAACACATTCTTTTCCTTTTGTCTTTTACTCTCAATAAAACAGGCAGACACATAATCCTTAAACAGTCATTGTGAGAGAGAAATTTAATGTTCTGAAAAAGCCACTAAGAGTCAGTTACCTGCCACTACTTGTCACATCATTTTTTTGATCTACAGTATTTTGTTTAGGAGGAGGAGCCCTGTCACTCCCAGCTTCAGAGACATTTTTGAGCTTGGATACAATGAAAGTCATTTCAAAAGCTGAGTGAGGCGTTGAAAATTGAAAATTGGGTTGTAAAAGTGAAATTGAGGGACAAATCATAGTAATACATTTTAGTAATAAAAACTACATTTTGTGCAGGTAAAAGGAAAATCCTCTGCTTTCACACAAAGATCCAGATGTTACATACTGTCCACATGAGGTGACATGGCGTTAACAGCTTCAAAACATTTTGTTTTATGTCTTACTCCTTGTTATTTGATACACATTTAAAGAATAAACGAGGCGTCCAGGGGTCCAGTTGGTTTCATGTGCAAAACAGGCCATTAGATCTTCATATTGACAAGTTCCCTCCCATGAGAAACAGCGGGATTACATCTGCTGTCTATCACTGCTCTGTCGTAATCTAGTCAATACTTTCAAGGACACCTTGACCATCTACGCTCTAAGCGGAGGCTTTTCGATGGATACTCTCCAGAATAGACTGTCCTGAGTCACCAGCACCCCACATTGACTCATAATGTAAATGAGGAACAGGGGACACGTTTAAAAGTTTAAGTAAAGGAAAAAAGAGAAACTTTATCTGGCAGGATATCTTTAAAGTTTCCTTTCTTTTTATGTCAAGGTCTGAAAATGTAATAATAGCTCTGAGCATGACTAAACCTGATTCCCCCTCTTCCTGTTCTCTACTTTTAATCACCTGGGAATTCAGCACATCGACTTCGTACAGCCAGTGTAGATCATTTCCTCAGAGATGATGCAAGTATTTTGACTCCAAGTGTAATGACAGTCCATTGTAGTTGGGTTTTTAAAAACTCCTTTCATAAATCTTAAATGACTTCTGCTTCATTAAAAAGGAGCGACTCGAGCGCTTCTTTGTGCGCTTTTGTGGTTGACAGGTTTGACAAAACCCTGCTTTGCCTTTGAACAGTGCTGAAGAACAACAACAGTCTTCCGGTGAGCAGCACGACACTTGAAGGACAAGAAGTCACAAAATGAAGATGAGAGGACGCAGATGCGCTCAAATGTTGAACGGCACCTGCACAACATGCCTCATGCTCGGTTTGAAAAGCACATCTGCACGTTCTCCCTGATGTATAGGCGTTTGCAGCATCGCTCTGGTGGATTGGGAGCTTCACGTCCACTTAGGTAATTAACAGTGATCAAGGGTCGTCCTGCCTGTCATAGCTGCCTCATGTTACTGCCTGTTCAAAAGGATTCAAACTCACTGGCCTGAGCTGAAAGGAAAGCTACACACAAGCTCATGCTCACATCCAATAAGCCCCTGGTTTAAGTCAATTTTTTTTTTTTTTTTTTTTTTTTTTTTTTGTGGTGGGGGCTGGTTTCTGACTTATTTAATATGAACAAGGGAAGATCAAGAGCTATCCACCCACAAGCAGTGGGGGCTTTGAAAGGGACCCAAAACATAAAACACTCCAAAAACAGTGTCATGCAGCTCAGAATGACTAATGTTTAATCAGGAACTTCTCATCAAGAAGTTGGTCACCAGTTTTTAATTTTATTTTTATTTTTACTTTTGCACAGTACTGTATGTCCACTAGTTTGTTTCATATTACAGCACTGCAATACATTAACACACATTATTGCTGTTGGTGCATAAACACGAACTTCTACAAATATATTTACCTCCAGAGGTACAATATTCTTTACAATCTTTGTGCTCTTTATTTGTTATTGTTTCAAATTTGTGAATGACGGTTATATAATGTACTCTCAGTTTTAAGTTAAGTATACTTAAATGTTTGACAAAAAATGGTTATTTTATTTCATGGATCAAACTTAAGGCCTGTGGGCCAAATGTGGTCTGCCATGGGATTTTTTGTGGCCCGCAAGAGCTTCAAAGATGTATTAATGTCTTAAAATAAGCATGTGCTGCTTTAAAGCCAGCAGTGACTATAAACCACATCTCTCATAATGCATGTTGATTATTTTACCTGCCAAATGAAAGCATCCTACCCCTATATGGAAATGCAGCCTATAGCCTGTAGCCTGTAGCTAGCAACTGGTGAAATGTTCTAGGTAAAATATCCATTTTAGTACATTTTCATTTGCTACATTTGCTGTGGCCCAGTTGTACTGGGAAGTAGGAAATTCCCCCTTATGAGACAGGAAACATGATGTTTCATGTTTAGTCAGAGTTAAATGTGAAAATAAGTTTGACACTCCTGCCTTATTTAATAGCTGGACCCATTTCCTTTTGAAGCTCACTTGTATTTAGCATTATTAGAGCATTCCTTTCTAATTAGTTGTCATAAATTCACAGAAATCACAAAACATCTAATCTTTTTCTACTTTTATGTTCATCTTTAGAAAGTAAAATGTAGATTCACAGAATACAAACTAGATGAGTATATTCTCCTTGTATTTACTGCATATTTTACCTTTAATTGTTCTGGTACAGAGATATATAAGCTCTATCCAGTCCAGTTGGAATATTACAGGGCAGAATATGTAAGAATATTTTTAATAGAGGGATTCTTTTTTTATTTAGCTGGATATTGTGCAACAAATATATATATTTTCTTTTTTTTCCATAAAAATATTTTGAAAAAAAAAAAACTGTTTTAATTAATGTGTAAGTATTTCCAAACCATAAAGGTTCATTATTCATTATTTATTCTCTGAATGTACCAACGCTGTTTATTTATTTCTGTGACTTAATTGTCAGTTCTTTTCATTTAAGAATCAAATATAGAGGAACAGAAAATCACAAACATTCTGAAAAACCTGCACATCAAAATGGCTTTTCTACGTCAGAAGTGCAAACCTTTAAAACCACAGCTGCTTTTAGCACCTATCTGGTTATTTTCTAAGGACAAGGACATGAACTGGAGAATGATTGTACCACACACACACACATATGCACACACACACAATGCCACCACATCTTCAAACTCAGCAAAACGGATTTTCAGAAAATAGCATATACGTAAGATGCTGCATGCTGAAAGAAAATCCTCATATATGAGACATTTCCATTGGCTCTTACATGTTAATAAGTCCGGTAAGTAAATTTTATTCATATAGTACCTTTCACAGATAAACATGTTAGAATATTTAAAAAATAGATTAATTTATGAGCAACAGCTTTTAAAATCTTTGGGTAAATGGAAAACAAGTAAAGGACAGATCTAATTGATGTGAGACAACAGTTTAGTTTTAAACACCAGAATAACAGAACATAAATCCAGTATTGCATTCTGACAGGTTGGTGTCTCCCATCATCCCTCAATGAGAGTTGGAACAAGCCAGGGCACCCAGATGGGGAGGTTAGGCGCCTTACTCAAGAGCCCAGAGTGGGGTAAATCAGTGTGGGTGCTTCACTTTTTCCAACCAAATTCTGTTGTTGCAGTAAGGAGACTTTTTAATCAAATGACTTTTCTAATCTCTGCACCACCACTCTCCTGGTATTAAGCTTTTATTCATGCAATAAAAACTTGGTATAATTAATACATGTAGTCTACCAAATAACTCTTAAAGACAGTCTGGTCATGTTTGAAAACATGTTATGTCAAATAGTTATTAATAATTAGGACCTTATCAGACATAACATTGGTCAGAGTATGGAAAAAAAGGGCAAAAATGTTCATCCAGGCTAGGCTAATGGCTAGCTAAACAAGCGCCCACTTTATGTAGATTTTCATGCTCATAAAACAACATAACACTTTCAAAATGACCAAACTCACTTAAGTTTTTTGTATTGATAAGTACAGATGCATTCAAAATTTGTACACGAATTCTTAATAACATTTATTTTTTGTCTTAAGTTCAGTGATAAATTTTGCATAACACATGTAAAGTATTTGAATTAAAAGTTAGTTCCTACATTTCTACCTGGGAATAATTCAGAGTTTTGTGCTGTTGTTGCAAAGTGTGACCAATAAACATCTGTTAAATTACATTAAACAAGTAGAACAAATTAAAAATTAGATTATGAATGCAAGCATTAGAAGTTTATCCACAAGAATGTTTTCCTCATTCTGAGTAGTCTAAGCATCTTGGCTGAAGTGACTATATTTGACAAGATTCTGTAAATTTTAAATGGTTCTAGCATATGAAGTAACTCAATTTATGTGGTGCAGGTTTTCTAGTATTTAAGGTAATTTCCATACATTCTGGCCCATGGTGTTCTCTGCTTCTCTGCAGAGAAGATGTACAGCCTAGGCCTGAAAAGACAATATGAGTGAAGAAAACTAGCATAACTGTTGCCAAAAAATAATTTGAACATACATTTTTTGGAACTTCCCTAGAGAAAGAATTCTTTAGGTGGACCTTATTGAATTTTAATTGAAGATCTCTGTTCTAGGCCAGCACTGCTCACACTGTATGTCTTTACATCTGCACGTTATCAGTGTGAGACTGCTAATGAGTGCTGTTCTGTGTGCCTATTACATCATCAGTTCTGGCCTTCAGAACCACTGAGCAGGCAACGAGCTCTCTACTATGGGAGTTGGGGGGGCGGGGGGTTGTAAAAAGCATGTGGGTAATTAGGGTTAAAATGGAGTGATGGTGGGGTTAAAATGAACATTATGAAAAAACATGACATCTGGGACAACAGAGGAGAGAAGTCTTTACAATTTGGTCCATTTTGTTTCCCCCTTTCTTCCACAGAGAGTTGCAGGCAAAAGAAAGTAGAGGGCTCCTCTGTTGAGATGAAGAAAAATAAATCTCATGTTGGGGGTGAGGGGGTGGAATTAATATACATCAGTAATAGAGAAGTAGAGAAGAAAAACAAAGAAAGTTAATTGTCCTGTGACCTTGCTTGGCTTTATTTGACTTGTATAGAATATGTGTAAAGATAGACTCTCCTGACTCAACACTAAGACACCATTTGTCAGTAAAAATGGACAAAACCATTGCAACACAGTCATATGGTTACTCAAGCAATAAGACCAATTTTTCTGAAGGTCAATGGGACAAATCTTATCAACCTTCAGGCCTCTTAAAACAGAGTTGTAATGACTAACGGCTGTTTTCTTAAGTGGAATATTATTAACAATACCGAAATCTATTCCTCATATGACTATTGCTGCTCATTGTCTTTGCTCTCAGCTCACACTTTCTAAACTAAATTCTGAGCTCAGGCTTTTTGGAAACTTTTTATGAACCACAAAGCATCCTGACACAGTTTTTACTCAAATATATTTTCCCCAGTTTTTCACTTCCTCTGTAGTTTTCAGGCACCACTGAAAAAATAGGCTTTTCTTGGTGTATTTCAGCCCTTGTTTTACTAAATATTCAGTGAGTAAAGTTTTTTTTCTTTGCTAAACCAAAAAATTTAACAGGATTTAAAATCTTTATACATGATTCTTGTTTTTTTCAGCATATGATTGTTGATTTTTGTGTTTATACAGAGCAGCTATTCTTTATAATTCATATAGAGAGCAACACTTAGAGAAGGAAAACTCACGAGGAATGAAAACAAAATGTGGAAAACAGGTATTTTTTGCATAACAATATTATTCACAATTAAAAAAATGCTTTAAAGTACATTTTTTTTCCTTTTTAGGCTGCAAACATGGTTACATGAATAACTTAAACGATACAAATGCCCTTTGCATCTGAAGGGATACAGTATTTAAGCAACAGTTATGATTTCAACAATGATTTAAAAACTTTGTGCTGTTTATTGAAACCTTCCAGACTTGTTTGTGTAAAAAATGAAGCAGAACTCATCAAATAAGTATTTTAAGCAAAAGTCTCACTTTTTATTCACTTTGAGATCAATCAATCAATCAATCAATCAATCAATCAATCAATCAATCAATCAATCAATCAATCAATCAATCAATCAATCAATCTTTATTTATATAGCACTTTACAACATGACCATGATTACTAGCGCTAAACGGTGAGCCAAACACATCAGCGCCATCTTGAGCCTTTTTATAAAGCTGGATTCTGTAAACTATGAACTTTGCAGTCTTTATTGTGCTGTATGAAAAACATGATCAATAATTGGAAGTCGGAACAAGTTTGCAGAAAACTAAATTGATTATTTTCTAAAAATTTTTATTAAAAGATCTCAACACCATTTCAGTCAGCTCACAGTCTGCCAGCCAGGAGCTGTGAGTTTGAGGCCTTGGGTCTTATCAGAATCATAACAGTAACAACTCTCTCAGCAGCAGTGTCTATTGCTGCACTAGAAGGGATCTCCCCTCTCTTCTAAAGTTTAATTCAATTCAATTCAATTCAATTCAATTCAATTCAATTCAATTCAATTTAATTTAATTTAACTTAACTCAATTCAATTCTACTTTATTTATCCCAAAGGGAAATTAGGTGTTATTGTAACTCATTAACTAAAGATTTATGGTAGATGCTGATGGCTGTGGGCAGGAAACATCTAGAGATCTGTATTACAATGAAATTGAAGAAGCCTCTGACTGAAGACACTCTGCTTTCCTTTGACAGTCTGATGAAGAGGATGGTCAGGGTTTTCCATAATGTTCCATAAATCCTTCTTTGCACCATCATCTCCAGAGGTTCTACAGTCGTCCCCAGAACAGAACCAGCCTTCTTTATCAGGTCCTTTAGCCTTTTCAGGTCCCTGGCTCTGATGCTGCTGTCCCAACAGATGACGGCAGAAGAGATGACGCTCTCAACAACAGACTTATAGAAGATCTGCAGCATCTTGCTGCAGACATTGAACATTGAAGGATCTCAGCTTCCTCAAGAAGTCCAGTCTGCTCTGTCCTTTCTTGTAGACTGCTTCATTGTTGAGTCTCCAGTCTAATCTGTTGTCCAGATGAACACAGAGGTATTTATATTCCTCAACCACCTCCACTTCTTTGCCCATGATTTAATTAGGGTTTGAGCCAACCCTTTTTCTTCTAAAATCTACAATAATCTTGTTTGTTTTGTTCACATTCAAGATGAGATGATTGCTCCCACATCACGCCACAACCAAAGAACAGGATCCTCACAGTGCTCTCTGCTTTGTCCAGATGACAGTGGGTTTGTTGAAGTAGATATGATGGTGCCTTCAACTCCAACTCCAAGGCAATAAGCAAACTGTGGGGGGTCCTGATGTGTGCTTGTTTGCTTATTCAATGTGGGCCAAAAGGGGTCTATCCAGGACCTTCATGATGTGGGATGTCAGGGCAATGGGTTTATAATCGTTGAAGACTGATGGATGAGTACATGTACATAAACCTAACTTCCTATTCACACCCCTGAGGGAGGTACCTTTAACATCAGACATTGGGAATTTAACCCTCCTGTTATGTTGTGGGTCAAATTGACCCATTTTAATATAAATAGTTTAGCATTGAGCAAAAACAAACCAAAAAACAAACGTTAACAGTTATTCTAAACAAAGCAATACATGACAAGAGTTACTGATTAAGCAATGTTTGGGCCACACTCTCCAAAGTAAGTATAGTGCATTAGCTGTATCAGAAGCAACAATGTCCAGAACAGTTTTGTTTCAAATTACCGGCTGCTCTCTGGTATTTGTTAACGTCTCTCAGTTTTGCACAGGTTCTGTTACGATTGGTGTGGATGAACCCAAAATGCAGGCAGACACGAGGACTTGAATGCAAAAAAATGATTTAATAAATAACCAAAGAAAAAGACTGACGTGGCAGCAAGAATACAAAAGATAACGTGGACAGGGACGAGGCATGAAAGACATGACCAAACAATGAAACAGAAGAATTCTAACAAAATGAACCATAACAAACACAAATCATGACAGAGCCACCTCTTTAAGGAACGGCTTCTGACGTTCCCAAAAAAACTCCGACCAGAGTGGGTGAAGGGGGTAAAAACCAGGATGGGGGTTACAAACAAACCACAAAGAACACAAAACGATACAGAACAGGGAAGACAAAGAAGGGCCGAAAACAAAACAAAGAACCAAAAACCGGCAGGAGAGTCCTGGGACATGAAACAAAAACAGAAAAAACGTCTAAAGATGATCCAAGGTGCATCAGGAGAAAGGCAAGAGCTCTGGAGGTCGGCCATGAACTTCACCGCCGCAGAGGCCAATAGAGGCCAACCTGGAGACCCCCCTTCCACATACGATGAGGCTGCAGAAGCCAAGAATAGCCAAAGGGAGAAGGCGGGAGCAGACGAGGAGCCGGCGGAGGTTGAGGGAGCCGGAGTCTCGACGACGGCGACCAAAGGTGACAGAGGAGACGATGATGCGATGGCCGATGACCCAGGCGACATGGAGGCGATGGCAGCCAACGCAGGAACCTCCTCAGGTACAGAGGGCTCATCAGGAAGCCCAACATGAGCAGGAGGACCCACAGGAACCAGAGCCGGATCAGGACCGACAGCAGCCGGAGCAGGAGGGGCTGCAGGAATCAGTGCAGGAGGGGCTGCAGGAATAAGAGCAGGGGGGCCTGTAGTAACCAGAGTAGGAGGGCCCGCAGGAACAGGAGGGTCCACAGGATCAGGAACAGGAGGACCAGAATCAGAGGGGTGGGGAGGGTGGTTCTCAGAAACCCATGGTGCCCCCAGGCAGCTCTGATGGAGACCTCAATGAAAAAAGTTCTTTCAGGACCGACAGCTCCCCCTGTATCTGCTGTAGCCTCTCCAGCAATGAAGCTGGGACCAGATTAACGTGGCGTGGTGGTGGAGAGAACATCTGCCGGCTGGGTTCAGTTTTAGTTTGGATCATTCTGTTACGATTGGTGTGGTTGAACCCAAAATGCAGGCAGACACGAGGACTTAAATGCAAAAAAAAAAACCTGATTTAATGAATAACCAAAGAAAAATACTGACGAGGCAGCAAAAATATAAACGATAACGTGGACTGAGACGAGGCATGAAAGACATGACCAAACAATGAACAGAAGAATTCTAACCAAATGAACAATAACAAACACAAATCATGACAGGTTTGACAATTATTCCAAAGAACTTAAATGTTGTGCATCCTCTTTCTAGTCCCTGTGTCATCATGTTATCATATCCAAGCTTGACTTGAGTCAGCATAAGATGAATAATGTATTTGCAGTTAAAAGCTAAAGGTTGTGTCTCTCACATTACATTCTATTTACCTGCCTCCAAATTATCTGAGAATTTAATTTTTTTGTTGTTTCTACAACATGACAAAATTTGCATGAATTTTATTACAGAGGATAATTTCAAATGTAAAACATTCTGCTTATGAATGCTAAATGGGCAAAATATATACAAATGTTAAAATGGCACTGTATTACTGTTACATAGGCAGATACACTGTAAATGACATCAAATTAAAGTGGACAAAATCACTCATATGTTTTTGTTTCATATAAAACTCATCTTTCATGCAACAAAATGCATTTGCATGCGTTGATTTTACTTTAAAAAAACCCATCTTTATTGAAGTACTATGCACATGAACACTGGTTTCCTGAGACCAAACTTAGTTTGCATATTGAAAAAAATCTCAAAATAATTTTAAACACAAATCTTGACAAACATATTCCTAATAATCTTTCCCTAATCTCCTGGAGTGAAACTACAAGCTTGCCAAATGATCCAAAATAACTTCTGCTTTGTAACAGTAGTGCCCCGGGGCAAGAACACAGTCTCTTAATCTCAAGGTAACTTATTAAAAATTGGAAAACAAACTTGAAACTGAGACAAGGTGTAGGACACATGATTTTTAAAGAGCGAACTCAATTAGTATTGGTGACTTCCTCCTCATGCAACCCACTCTGCGGCGTGCATGCTAAATGGAAAGTTCTCCAAACTAAAGAGAAACCTTCCATCGTGTTACCGTATGACACGACTTATTAAAACTCTCCGCAGCTCGTTTTGTCAAGTTAAGGCAAAGATATTCATATCGAGTACAACATCCCTGCTAAAAAGACCGCGCTCCCCCATTCTGCGAGAAGCAAATGCAAACCAGAGAGACGCTGTGAGGCCCGCTGAAGAAGACGCTGAAACAGTCATTCATATTTCATAAGCACGGCCCCGTGCACCTCCCAACCCTCCACCCCACCTCCTTCTACCTTTAACATTTGCTTATTAAATTCACTGCTGTCAAAGGATACCTCAAGACCTTCCAGCACGCACATGTACACATTTTTTTTATTCCCACAACCCCAGAGTGCATATGTGTGCCTCTAACAGAGAAACACACACACACACACACTCTCGCTCTCTTCCTATTCCCTCTCCGAGACAGGCACCCTGACTTTAAACTCATTACTTTGGACAAGCTTTTAATGGAGGCGAGCGCAATACCAAGGTACAGAAATTAAAAGAGATGGAGAAGGAGAGGCAGAAAAGGAGGTGAGCTGCCAATAAAGGTGTAATCTCAATTCACACCACGCCCACAGCTCAGTTGACCACGTGGATTTGGAGAGGCGGAATTCGTAAACAAATCTTTTTAACCGTGACAAAACAGCAGAAATGTCCAACTTTATGTCTTTGTTGTTTCAGGGGTCTCCATGATCCGTCTGTGTAAGTCAGAGTTTCCCTGACTGGGCTGGTGCATCTGTAACGTGCACTACATGCGCCACCAGGGAGTGATTGAGCAACACCAACGCCTGGGGTGCCATAACGACAATATTGCGCCGGCAGAACGTTAAACGACAGAGAGCTTGCGGGGAAAGAGGCGGAAGAGCACGAGCTGCTGCGATCGTCGAGGAATCAATGCATTCCTGCCAGGTAATCACAAATCAGGCTGATCAATGGCAAACAATCAATTGCTATTAACCCTTGCAAGTAGCAGCGAGGCACGCACCCGGTGTCCCAGTGCATGCCGTGAATGCTGAAAAACGTCGAAGGCTGCAAAGCAAAGCAGAAAGCTAACATCTGTGGTTCCCTGTGTTTAACCCTCCTCTCTGGTCTGCCTGGTCTAATAGCTCAATATAACCATGATCATATTTAGATGCTTAATCATCATTTTACTCACTAAAACAAACTCATGCATTTTTCCTTGTTGTGTTGCTTTCTGTGCACCTTTTCACAAGCAGTTTACTATATAAATCATCTGCAAATAAAAGCTTTTCTCCTGTCTCTGTGTGTTCGTCTGTTAGCAAAATATCTCATGAATCACTGAACAGATTCGAATCAAACTTTAAAAATATGCTCATCAACTTCTGGAGACGATTTAATTTAATGTGTCTATTAAAACTGCTGTTACCACAAAAATAGTCATAACTCAGTCATTTTTACAGATTACTATTTCAGCATTGCACAAAAGGGTGCAACGTTACTTTTAAGGTTTTAACAAAACTGTATATAACATTTTTCAGTGTTAGATGATCTTAGACAAAAGGTCCGTCATGAAAGGTGGTGGGCGATAGGAATTATTGTCCCAGTTAAGAGCTGAGGAGATGATTTGACTTCCTGAAACAGGTGGCAAACAAAACAGGAAACATTGGAAATGTGTCTTAATTAGAACCAGAATTATTGTTGAGAAACTATAAGTTTGCCAAATGTTTTCCCCTTCCTGCCCTCACACTCCCATACACCAGCCGGGTGCACTCCCACACATGCGCGCGCGCGCACACACACACACACACACACAGTCAGTCTGCTGTATCGTCCTCACAGTAGTGGGTGTGACACAGCCGCTCGCAGCAAAGTCGCTCTGTATGCTTTCACATGTTTTCCAACAGTATCATGGCACTAAAAATGTGTGTTTTAAATAAAATAAAAATCTGTACCAATATCTGGCCACAGAAGTAAGTAACTCTGGGCCATTTCCTGTAATCAGCTGTCATCTGCTGGAGTGGGAAAAGCTTGAATTCACTCTGACAGCTGCTGCTTACAGGCGAGGTGATGGATGGGGAGTCTCAAATGCAAGTTATTTGCAAAAAGCTGACTTCCATTGCAACTAATGAGGAATGAAAACCTTTATTAGGGATAATCTCTGGGTGTGCTGCCAGCTCTGAACCAGAAGAGGGAGCTGCTTGTGGAAGAAGCTGAGGCCAAGCAGCCAAACTCTAAAATAGGTCAGAGCCGTCTGCTTTCCTTCCTCACACCTGGCTCGCTTCCTTGGAAAACAATACTCCTCTTTTCTCTTCCTTCTCGCTGCTGCGCCGCGAACTTCACAAAGCTCTCTGGTCTCATCTTGGCTGCCCCCCCTCTTTCTTTCGCTCTTGCCTCCTTTCACTGCACGGCTCAGCACAACTCCTAAACTCCAGCCATCGACAAACTCTGACAAATCTCTTCCCACGACGGAGCGCTGCTTTAACCGTGCTGCTCTGCTCACCTTGAGCCAGTGAAGGATGGGCAAGTCAGGATTGATGCGCGCGTGTCTCTCCGTGTGGGCCACCGCGCGCCTTTCATCAAATGCAGATCAATATCACTGCAAGGTCACTTTAAAATTCAATTAATAAGAAAGTGAACGTCCCATGAGCTGTCACCACCCCTGGAGGGCGGGGGGCAAAACCCAACGCAACCCAGTCCCCCAGGGCGCACAAATGATAATAGAGAAGATATGAATGAAAACACATCTATATTGTTAAGCGCATAGCTTTATTTGGAAACGCCTTGGAAAGAATGTCTCAGCAACTCCATGTTTTATTAACGGTCGTGGAGAAAGCCAGCAAAAGCATATTGTCTCCTGCGCCACCATCTGTGTGTGTTTTTCCTCTTGTGCGGTTGTGTGCAACCAAATGTGTGTGTTTTGCGCGAGCTCGATTCCGTCAACCACACCTGCTGAGTTCAGGTAAGCGCGCACAATTTGACAGGAAATTCCTGATGACAATAAAGCACGTTTGTCGGAACTTGGAACAATCAAGTCATGGGCCACTTCTTTCATCCACACAAGGGCTGCGATAAAATATGCATGCTGGGCCACGACTCAAGGCTTAATATTTAAACCAGCCTGGAGGTGAGGCCCACTCCAACACAGCCTGACAGACCGTGTGTAGAAAAATGCTGGCTGCCTCCCATACAAACTCGCTCAGTGCGCACACGCAGCAGCAGCAGCCGCCGACAAACGCACACAAATAAACACAAGCTGGTTTCGACAGAGACATAGATTTATCCATAAAATGCGTGTCCCATATGGAAAGAATGTTTTTGTATGAAAAGTCTGGAGATCTGGACCACTGGGATGTAACTGGCGCCTGTTTTGTAGTGAGCGGGACACAGAGGGAGTGTGAGAGTATGTGACCCGCAGAGACCCAGGTGATTGGAGCGTTAATTACCGTCTGCTAATTACGAGCGAGACGCATCATTAAGCAGAGCGCACCGCTGGAGGGCTCGAGGACTCCCCGTCTCTCCCGTCCTCTGCTGCCTCCTTCTTTTCTTCCTGACCCCGATCTTCTGTCCCAATTAGCACTGCCCTGCTCCCCCCTCGCCTCCTCCTTCCCCACCTTCCCCCGAGTGTTCCCATCAAAACTGCTGCAGCCGCTGTCTAAACATTGGCGGGATGTGGAGCGCAGCACCTTCTCACGCACAAACCCCCCCTCCGCTAAGTGTAGGCAAAGCTAAAGAGGCCGTGTAGACACCTCCATCTTCTTGCACGATGACTAAAGCGGCGTCACGAGCTGTCATCTATGCCTCGCTGAAGTCCCCCCCCCCCTCGATGTTTTGAATTCTTTCTCACATTTCGATTTGTAATATGATCCGTCTGCTTTTTCTTCCCCATTTCTACACCTAAAGTCGTTTTTTCCCCCTTTCTTTATGACTTGAGTGAAAGCAAAGTGTGCATGGTCGCGCACTCTCAAAGAAGCAGCCTCACAGTGTTCGCGGATGAGATGCACCGAATGACAGGTTCAGCTGTTACGCAACTCTCCCCCAGCCTCGCTTGTGTCCTTTGCCTCTCATCTCACTTGAGATGCAAGTTCCCTCTCAGATCTCCCGCGGTTTTAAGGCACACAGGATCAGCTGCCGAAAGGGTCGGTTCAAAACCTTCTACTGCTCAGACCATCTGGTACCCATGAGCACCTGGTCTGTAGGCCAAGGCTCTAACACTGGGGTGGGAGCAGAGAAATGCAGGTGGAGAGCAAAAGATGTGAGTACGAGAGCAAAAAAGAAAAACAGGGAAGAGAGAAAAAATAATTAAAAACCTTGATTCCTTGAAAGAATGCATTTCACCTGCTCCCTTTCATAGCAGAGTTTTAGACAAACATCCTCTTATGAGCATAAACAATATAAAACTGGTTACTTTGGTCAAACCTTGTAAACAACATGTACAAATCTCATGAATTGTGTTAGCCCTCAGAGTGTGGGTTGTGAAGAACTCTCAGCTCCAACCATACCAAACTTTAACTCAATATCTGTAAAACTGGCTGAGTTTTAGCCATTTTTGTGATGGGTTATGTTGTTGTGGTGACCATCCATAGAATATTGGGGTGACTCCAGGACTTTGTAAGTTGGAGATTTACACAAATTTTTAATGAAATGTGTCCAGTGCTTCTTGTGATATTTTGCTACCAGACAGATAAAGTTGATGATAAGAATTAGAAGCCAGGTTTTGAGCTAACGTTTTATACAAAGTCAGGGCTGGCCCTAGACAGTTTGGCACCCTATGCAAGATTTAAGGTGGCACACTTTGTGCAGTTTTCTAAATTTCACTGACAGTTTACATACATTCACATACCAAATTAAATAGTTGTTTTTTATATAATCTTTTTTATCTTTAAAAACCAGGTTGTCCAAATAAAAGAGTGAAAATGTATATATTATATATAATGTAAAAAGACTCATTTGAAACAGAAACAGAATTTCAGAAGTCTACCTCATACCTGCCAACATCGGACATGAATGAAGAACACCTGTTCATGTTAACGCGCAACTAGTGAAGCAGTTCTATGGGGGTTCAGGAGTATACTCTCACAAATTTTTTTTAAAAAGATATACTCAAAACTACATTTTCCAGCTATTTGATTGGCATCTTACTAAAAACAACAAAAAAAAATGGTATTTTACGACAGTAGAACAATGAAAACCCGACTTTAACCTGAACTTTATCTGGGATCGTAATTGAAACTTCCATTATCCTTATTTGTTTGTTTTTTACACACTGAGCACCAGTAGTTAGTCTTGACAGCATCATAAATAAAAACATCATCATTAAAAAAACATTAACAATAGACTAAAACCAAACACCACATTGTAAAAGATCTAATGAACTCAAACTAAACACCAATTAAAACCAAGGTAAAAACCTTTGTTTTCAAGTAGGAGTTAAATGACTGCAGTATGAATATCAAGGGCCAGGTTGTTTCAGAGTTTGGAGGCTGTCACTGCAAAAACCTGAGGTCCTCTGGGTTTTAAAGAAGAAATCGAATCAAGTCTCCAAAAATTTATATTTCATGAATGTCATTTAGTAAAACACTTACATAAAACATCCTAGGTATCCTTTTTTTTAAACCTATCACTCGAATAACTTGTTTTTCACATTTCTATCTCTAAAGGTCGAAGTGTAGTGATTTTGGGGGCGGAGTTACCATCCTAGGTGATAATGCATATTGTGCCACCGCTACCTCACAAACAACAGTGAAGAAACCTACAACCTGGTTACTATAGTGCACAGTAAAAAGGTAATGTAGAGAGATTTTTTTGACTACAGTTGCATAGGTGGCTGTATTTTCTAACAGCCTCAGCCAGCTACTCCTCAGCAAAGCAGTTGGGAAATGAGAGATTATAGTTCACTCGCCTTCTTGCATAAACGTGCCCAAGACGTTCTGACAATTACTCCTGTGAGTTTCAGCCAGGAGCTTGTGGACAGATTAGTTCTCGGAGGCAATGCAAGAACAAAATGACGTCATTTTTGTCACAAAACTACATCAATGAAAACACATATCTCAATGTTTGGAGAGTATGAATTTGTTATAGTAAAATATGTGCAGCAGTGTTCTAATTAATAACTGACCAACAATAAATGGCTCTACAGGTACATCAAATAATTACTTACTGAAAATGTTATTAAAGTTCCCACAGTTGTTAAAATTGGAAGAGTTATATCAACTTTAGTCATCTTGATTGATTCTTAAAGGCAAATCATTGTAATGCAAATTCAATAATTACTTTCTGAAAGTTTCAGTAAAATATATCTACTGGTGCTTGGAATATTTTTTAACACTATAAAAAAAACACAGACAGCAAAAACATTATTGCCTCGTGTCTGATGATGAAGAAGCAACATGATGAAGATGAAAACAGAAAAGGGAAGGAATGACTCTTTAATGAGGATGAGGGCAGACTTTGTTGTGACATGAAGAAGATGGTCTTTGACTAAGTGCTGACGTGTGACTTCACAGCAAATTTACTGGTGTGAATATTTGTGAGAGTAATTCTGTGTAACTTAACATTTACTTTTCCATTATTTAGTGTTAATCTTCATATCTGTGAACAGGAGAGAAAAAAAAGCATGAAATGTTGGCGTATATCTATAAAACATTTAAACAACCTCAAGATTGCTCAACACAGATAAAAATTTGGATAATTCAACAAAACTTCCTTAATTTTGAAGTAAATGAAGTCAGTTGTATGTTTGAATTTTTGTTGCAGACAAAAACATTTTGTTAGCCCAACTTTTATGAAGGATGCAACATACTTCCAAGTAACTGGTCCACCATCAGAAATCATGATAAAACTATTGTTATGTAAACAAGCTGTTTTCTAAAGCCGAACAAGAGGGTTTCTGTTAAAACGTATCGTGCAAAACAATAAGAACAATAGTTTGCTTTTGTTTGCTTTTCAACATAGGAACCAGAGTTCATCTATAAAACATGCTTTTGTTGTTGCAGTTCAATCAGGACATCATCTCATCATTGATTAAACACTGAATCCTGAGCCACACCACAGAAATATAAAAAGAAAACATGCAGACGTTTCTCCAGGAATTGAATCTGAGGAGAAAGTGGGTCATGCAGCAAGACAACGACTTATGGTTTTGTTTTTCTAATAAAAGAAGAAGGCTGCATTTACACTGCACTGGATATATTTTTAAACATGAAAAAAAATATATATATATATACAGACAGTATATACAGACAGATTTACATACCATGCCACTAGAGGGCAAGAATCATTATTATACCATCATTAGTGATGTTCAATATCACCAATTTCCTTGCTGATTACTTTCTGATACCGAGTACAACTCATGCTGGTATCAGCTATGCTGATCCAATATTGATACTTTGTGCAAATACCTAATGTGTTTGGTAAATCTAAAAAAATTTAGTGTATCATTGCTTCATAAAGAATGCAAGACATCAGAGTAATTTATTTATTTTAAGCTCAGAACCATATTGATGTAGGGTCCTCATTATTTGAGCAAAAACAACAGACAAACCAGAGGACACAGCCTTAAAATATTTTGTCAAAATCGTGTTTCAATCACTACAAAAGTGAAGTAAAATAATAATACCATTTAAATAAATGATTGTTTTTATAATCAAGAACCAGGGGTTTATAAAGTACTTAAAGGAAATAACAAAGTAAAAGTAAATATACCTTAATAGAAAAAGACTTTGGTAAAAATTAAATTAACTTATAAGAAAAATACTTAAGTAAAAGTCATAAAACTGCTCACAATAATCAAGAAATAAAAGTAAGACAAACATTCTGTTATAAGTGAATGGGAAGTGCAAACACAGCAAATAATCTATGTTCTGGCATATTTTTCTGTAAATTAGGCCTAAACTAATAGTTGAGATCTTGACAGTTTAATTTATATCCAAAATCAAGCTGTTTTCTCTCATTTAGAGCAGGTATGAGCCACATCAATAAAATAGTTTAATCAGAAGCAATAGTATGTATAATTCTTGTGTCCTCACATAGCATCTTAAATGAAATATTTTTTCGCTCTGTTTTGCCCACACGCTGCTTGTAGTTTTCAAAGCCAAAAATATTTGAAGTATTTAGCTGAAACATGAAGGCCAAATCCAAAAAACCACAACCGCACATTTGAATCTGGATAAGAAAAAAAACAGAGCTTTTGTAAAACAGTGACTCACTTTCTCTTTTTTTTCTCTCTTGGTTGTTTTTTTTTTTTTTTTTTTTTTTAAATATGCTAAATAACTGAATCTTTAAAATTTAGTTACAAGATGAGGAAAATCCCAATGTGAATAATAATGTTGACAATTAGGTAACCATTCTGTTTGGGTTGCCTTTTTTTCAAAGAGTAAATAAAGAGATGCTTGAAGAAAGAAATGATTTTATAAAAACTAAAAAAAAGAAAATCTTCCTTGTGATGAGGATTAGGATGAATGTGAAATGACAAACATAATAAAACTAGTTGGTTAAAATACAAAAGAGACCTTTCTCCATGCTAAACCCTCCTTTAGCTGCAACATTTTGTAGGTTTTGCAATTGAGAGCAATTTGCAATGTCATTATATGTGAGCAACAAGTGCATATTCACTGTGTGTGTGTGTGTGTGTGTGTGTGTGTGTGTGTGTGTGTGTGTGTGTGTGTGTGTGTGTGTGTGTGTGT
>JAUBOC010000037.1:9205009-9225522 GCA_032275365.1 Anablepsoides cearensis | reverse complement strand
TAATAATAATAATAATAATAATAATAATAATAATAATAATAATAATAATAATAATAATAATAATAATAATCTTATTAAGAATAAGATTCTGCAGAGCAGCAGATTCTCACAGTGGTCACTCAGAGCACTGCATATGAGTAAAGTCAGTGCCCTGAGGAGAACTTTGTAAACAGTGAAATAAAAGCCAAACTGTAAAGCTGTATGAATCTAAACAGGTAATGAAATGAGCATTTATTAAAGGGATGTGTTTCACCTGGCAACTTGCATGCTGGATTTTTAGACTAAAATGTGGCAGGGGTGACTCTTGGCTACTATTACATTACATACATTTATTTAAAATCACTAACACTGACAGAGTTATGATGGTATTGTAAAGGTCAATAACTGTAGCAGCCATCTTGAATCCGGTTGAATCAGTTAATCAGCTCTGGATGCAATTCAGTTCTTACTTTCCAAAAAGTTTCAAACTCAACCGGTGGTTCATGAGTGGTGAACATCAATAAATAAATATTAAAACTGTAAAATCAGAATGCTGGCACAAAAGGATAGAGCAAAAAACAATATAAATAAAGAGACTGAAACCAAGCAAACACTTGGGATTCTCCTGAGAACGATCACTTCATCCCACACACACCGAGGGATGAACAAATGTTCCTGAGCCCACATGTCACATAACAAAGATTCGACCATCCCACACTTCCAGTCCTCTAGGCTTCTATTGTTAGTTCACAATTCCCACAAGACCCTCTGAAAACAAGCATTATTAAACAGCTCAACTTTATAAATTATGTCTCCTTTTATCTCAGAAGTTGTAAAGGGATGTTGGGACAAGCTGAGGCGGGAGTTTGATCGGGATCCAGAGGGTGAAAAAAAAAACCCCAGTAATTTAAAAACAAAATGAATCAAACCTGCTGGCAGAAAGATGCACAAAACTAACCAAAAACACCTTCTACTGGTGAGGTAATGCCAAAGTGAAAGCACATCTTTTATCTTTTTAGAGAAGCATGTTGCTGCTCATGAATCTGAGAATGTTTTTAGGCCAGTTGTAACCAACTTGGAGTCTACCAAGCAGCTGTAGGAACATTTATTTCCCCCCCTGGACACAGGTGGCTAAAATAAACCTCTGGCATTAGTCCATGAGCCAGATTACTTTTTGGTCTTAGTGTGGCAAAACTTTCTTACAATTTTTGAAAAGATACATGTTTTTAGATATGTTGGCACCAAAATATCTAAAAACATGTATCTTTTCAAAATATTTTGGTACCAAAATATCTAAAAACATGTATCTTTTCAAAAACTGTATACCAGTATACTGCAGTATACTGGTAGCCTAATATTTTTGCAGTACACTAGTGTGATGTAAAAAGTATATTCATAAGTAGCTTCAAATTATACTTGGTTTCTATTTATAATAAACCGAAAGTATACTCCCAGGAGAAAAAATATACTAAATCTAAGTATACTTAAAGCTGCACTAATCATCAGTATACTTAAAGAGTGCTATTTTGGAACAACTAATTTAATACTAAATATACTTTAGCTGCATTTAAGTTGTACTAAAGCACAATTTTAAGTGTATTAAGTAAACTTTTAAATACTAAAATGGAACAACATCAAGTACACGTAATATATTTTAGGTATATTAACTAGTGTACTAAATATATTTGAATTTGTTCCATTTTAGTATTTAAAAGTATACTTAATACACTTAAAATTGTGCTTTAGAACAACTTAAATACAACTAAAGTATATTTAGGATTAAATTAGTTGTTCCAAAATAGCACTCTTTAAGTATACTGATGATTAGTGCTGCTTCAAGTATACTAAAATATACGTAGATTTAGTATACTTAGTATAATATTTTTTCACCTGGAAATCCTTCTAAAGTGGGACTCGACTGAGCTAAGGGACATCTCCTCCACATGGACCATCCACCTGCAGGGAGGACTGTCAAGGTTGGGTCGATCCATGCAGGCAGAGGTGAGGGAGGGTCCCTGGGCATGCCAGTTCCTGGCGACATAGACTAATGAAGGTGGAACATCACCTCACTGATAGGTATCAAGCCAGAGCTTGTGTGTGAGGTCGAGCGATACCAACTAGTTGGACACACTTGGACACACACCTTGTAGCTGAGCTCTTAAATGCAGGATGTGAAGCTCCATTATCTGGGGGTGGGGAGCTCAGAGTCTGTCCCCAGAAAGGAGGGATGTCTGGGTTTTTTTTCTGGAGTTGTTACTGGATCCAACCACAATAATGGCAGAGCTTACCTGTAACTCCTCAGACTGAAGAAGACAAAACATTTTCAACAAAGAAGAACTCGTCCAGAGGACCTACTCAACGCTTTTTAGAGGCTGATAACAATTACTGACAAGAGAGGGCGATAAACAAAATAACTGCACACAAGTGCAGAGGGCAGACTGAATGACACAAGGACACATAAACACACAGGGGAATGTGGAACTAAAATCAGAAATTTCCTAAAAAACAAAATCAGAAAACACTGAAATAAACAAACCAAAACACAAACAATGACACCTCCTGGGCAACAGTCTCTGAAGGCTGAATATGTCCCACAGGGACGAGACCCTTGAATAGACCTAGAACTTGGTAGAGGGGATACATATTATACATATAGTTAGAAACACATTTAATTCTTCCCAGGATGAGCTGGAGTCTATCAATACAGGAGGGATGTCTGGGTTTTCTTTCTGGTATTGTTACCTCTGGTATTCAGCCACAAATGAGAGGAAGAAAATAAATGGGAGGATGTTTCAGATGGTGGTAATGTAATTTAGAATAGAGCCTTTTTTAGTAGATTTGACTGCTGTCTACTACAGGTAAGATAGTGACAACCTATAGGTACTTTATTTCCACAAACCAAGTTTTTAAAAGGCTCACTTTAACTTCTGGTTTTAATGTCAGGATATTGATCTAATTACACTAAATGATGCAAAGCACAGTTCAACCCAGTTATAATAAAATGTGATTTGAATTGTTGTCTAAAACCATAAACTGAACCAAAACTAATTTCTAAAGAAAAGTCTTTTATTCTCTTTTAGCCTTTCAACACATATCTAAATAACATCAAGTAAAGGACTGACATATAAGACATATATAGTAACATGTTTGTGCTGTAACATTGTAGATTTGCCTTTTTTTTTCTTGTTTCCCCTAAATATTTCCCACACTCTAGAAGATCATTCAACCATTTTATCTGCTTGTGTAGGGTTTTAAGAATAGGTCAACCAAAATACAGAATAAATCAATTTACCCCAGAAAAGAAAGGTCGTTGTGACCAGAATGTACAGCCAAGTTTTAGTTAAAAACAACATCTAATCTTGTCCTAACATTTGGATCCGAAGTTCAAGCAATGCTTGTGTGTGTGAGAATTATATAACCATTTCTCAATAACAGGAAATTACTCTCTAATGAAGTGCGGGAAAGTAAGTGTTGGGTGCCAGAGTTATGGACCCATGGTTGTGTGTTGCAGTGTCCAATCCAATAGGAAATTTGTGTGTAAGAATGACTGAAAGCGCACGAACATTAGGCATATAAAATCTCAGGCCTGTCTATTCTCGGGGTTCGGTTTTGCTTTGTTCCTTGTATGGTAAAGGCTGTGACTGTCTTAAGAAACCGGACCAATAAACTTCCCTCTGCTGGCCAAAAAGTCTCGACCTCGTGTTTGTAACTTGAAGATAAAGAAAAAGCCTCCACACTTGAAGTCTAATGAGTCCCTCTCTGCCACATTTATCTCTCATTACAACATCAACCCTATGCAAAAAAAAACCCAAACTTGTCATTCTAAAAAATTGTGAGTCTGTGTTCGCATCAAGCTGCCATAACAGATAGTCGTTTTACACAATTGAGCTAAATAGTCCTTTTCATTTTTTACTGTAGCATGAAAGACCACTGATCATCAGGATGTCTTTGACATTTAAAAATAATGAATACAGCTGAGTGTTTTATCACAGGGAAGCACAAATGATATTTACATGTGCAAATGTTAGCTTTCTAATAAAGTAAAGCTTTATCAAATGTAATAAATTTGAACAGCCTTTGTCACGCTGCCACGCGTAAAGGTCTAAAACCCCACTATGACACTTCATTTTTCATTATTGAAAAATTCAGCTGAAAAAAGCTGCTTCCAGATGTTAAGAGTGTAAAGATTATATTTTCAAAAGCCTGAAATAAGAGGTAAAAGTACACAGGGAAGCATAATAAAGACGCGATGAGCCTTGTGTATAGGCGGGCAGTGAAAGTGAAGCAAGATTTCCAACTCACGGTTCTGTGATTTCACTTTCTCCTCTTAGCTGTGCAGGTCTCACAACAAACATATTGATTGTGTTTACATTAATGGGTACATTGGGAGCTGCAGAGGAGAGGCCAGCCCCGGCTTTACTGCAGTCCTGGAATCACTCAAACGGGAGAGCTAATCTCTAAGCCAAGATCTCCGGTGAAGTGCTCGTTTCATTCCCACCCTGCATGGACGGAAGAGACCCACCTATGCAAGCACCCACCCTTAACCCCAAATCTGCTAGGTGTGGGAAAACGCTCCAGTGCGTCCACAAGATCAAGATTTGCACATAGTGAATACACAAAAAGTGCAAATCCACGTTTTTATGAAAGTGCATGTCGTGTAAAGAAAGACCCCCCCCCCCCCCATCCCAAGCACATATTCTAACAAGCCACAAGCCCAGCAGACCGACTTGAAAGCATAAAGAAAAGCATCCAGTTGTGGTGGAGCAGAAAAAATAATTGCACGCGAATCGATGCTCGTTGTCTGGGTCTAATACGTGAGGTATCAGGGAGCGGGAGAAGAAATGCTTTTAAGTCCAGCCGACCTTAGGTCTGCACTGAAGTCATACATTAAACCCCCTGCAGCGTCCAGCCTCTGTAGGGTGCAGGATCTGATGGTAATTAGCAGAGCTTCCATCATAGACACTCACTGGTGGTACTGGGGTCTGATGAGCAGCAGCTGAAAAAATGTTCACAAAGATGTTTAAAGACTTTTGATGCATGAAAGAAAAAAGAAAAGGCAAAGGGCCAAAAGAAAAAAAAAGAAGAAAAAACACACAACATGATCAGGGCCCTGATGTGTGACCACCCAACCAGCGCGAAACACAACTTCACACAAGATGGCGTGAATGAAATGTGCTTTTTTTGGCCAATTATCAGTAAATAAAAACACACTGATTATAGCTATGAAAAATGGTGATAACTTTATGATCATGACATGCATTTAGAAAATAGATGCAGCTTAGTTTCACAATGAATCATTTTGTATTAAACAAGTAGGGAATAAATGTATGTAAATAATAATACATTCACACAGTTGTGCCTGCAGGTTGCAGTGCAGTGGTCAGTGCTGTGGTCTTGTAATCCTGAAACTGCATGGTTTTGAGCCCAGGTTGGGTCAGGAAGGGCATCTGATGTAAAACAGTCGCCTAGTCTTTCATGCAAGTTCGCTCTCTGTGGTGACCTCTGCAGAAAGGAGGAGCCAAAAGAAAAACAACTCAGTTACGTTTGCATTATTAAACACAGAGTCCACCAAAAACAAAGCTGAGTCAAGTGTGAACAAGAATTTGAGAAACAGAGAACATGAAATGTCTGACTAAAGATGGAAACAGAGTGGATTGAGTTAGCAGTTTAAAGTTAGAGAACAGAGACTTACATAAGAACAGAGAGCTAACATATAGAAAATCATCTATGGAGACTAATCAGCACTAATCACATTCATACACTGATGGGACTGGGGGATAGAACCAGCAACCTATTGGTTCCAGAACGACTCCCTTAACCGCTGTCACAGCTGCCCCATGAAGAGGCCAGGCAGGCAACGACAAACACACCAGAGGTGCACAATGTTTTTATACATAGAATTTAGACAAAGATTTAAGCTCTACTGAGAAAGAAGAAAAAAAAAAAAAATATATATATATATATATATTCACTTTTGCCTTTTTGATCTGATAGAAACGTGAGTCAAATTTGGGTATAAAGTTTATGTTCTAAAGTAGCAAAATCACTGCTCTTTCTTCCATACCCAAAACATGAATGAATACAGTAGATCCTGTTTAGGATGTTGTTACAGGGCAAGATACAGAGAACGTGGTGAACACAAGTCCATCACAGAGCCACATAGTTAAATCAGAATTGTCTCTCAATCGTGCATGTTTCTGAAAGAAAAGTCTTGAAAGGCATTGATAGAAACAAAAAGTAAGGAAATTTGTGTTTGTTAGATTATTTCTTTGTTGTAACAATGCTTATTTTACAATAAATTTTACCTGGTACCTTACTGGCAGCACATGAGGGTACCAGAATCTGTCAACAGCAAAATGGCAGAGAATTTTTTTTTTCCTGTGTGCAACCCACATACTCAGCTCTACTGCTCGTGCCACAAATGCATGTTCCTTACAAATGTGGCATCATTTAAAAGGGAAATCAACAGGCTTTCCAACACTATAAGATTTATTAAAGTATTGTTACAACAAAGAAATAATCTAACAAACACAAATTTCCTTACTTTTTCTACTAAGTTTATTTTCACACAGTGATTCAACACCTTCACTTAGTTATACTAATTGCATTGTACTCTATATTGATAAACCAAAATACAGCTGATGTGAAGTATAAAAGCAAAGTGACAATTAGGAAAGCAGGATAAGGTAAAATACAGTAGTGTTTAACACATAATGCAACTTTATCATAAAAGGACAGAACTATTGTGAAACAATGACATGATGCAAAGGTTGTCTGCAGTCAAAGCAAAATAAAAAAGATGTTTACATACAGAGTGATGGACTTGCAACTTGTCACACACTCCTGAAGGCACCAGCTGAAATAGAAAAGTGGGTAAAGACAGCTGGCTGACTGGATGGACAGATGGATCCTTACACAAATGAACAAAATAATCACTAAAATATTTTTGAGAGCTAAGAATAAAACTTTAGTTTGGTTGATGAGAGCTGGTTTATCTTAGCATTCGTTTCGTCGATCAATTTTCACATAAAAAAAATCAATTAGGCGTTTAAATTAAATTCCTCTTATCTAAAAAACTAGATGTGTTATGGAAATAAACTCCCAATTTTTTTGTCAAATTTGCCAATATTACAAAAAAAGCATCTGACCTTAGTTTTACTTTCAAATCACTGTAGCTGTAAGCGCAGAGGTGATATTATGTAATGGTTGTTAAAAACAAAACAAAAAAAACTTGTCATTTAAAATATTTTGCTGTTCCCCCTTTAGCAACAATGCAAGATTTCCAGCGGTTTCAGAACTAATTTTCAATAAATGTGACTTTACTTCAATGTCAAATGAGTCTTATCGTGAAGTGTTATTTATTATTTGCATCAACGTGAAAGAAAATACAGTTACATTTAGCTAAACTATCAGTTTTATTGTCAAACAATTACCAGCTAGTCAGTTTTTCATGCTGAAATTCCCTAAATGACACGATTAACATGTGTATAGCTGTTTTGTGGTGACATTTCTTAAATAATTGAGACATTGTCACAAACGATTGGGAGGTTTCTTTATTACTAGAAACCCAGCAGCCACTGAACAGGATAACAGCCACTGTAACCTTTCGCTGCCACGGTGTTTTGTTTCCATCACTCCATCAGCGGTGGTCTTTGTTTATTTCTGTCCTTCCTCGGGGGTAAATAAAACCCCGCTCTGCCGGAGAGGAACCTGGGTAATGAGGCCCGTGTCTTTGGAAGCTCTACATCTAACAGGTCATGGGTCAGGCTCAGAGATGGAGGGGAAATGGATATGAAGCTGGAGGAATCTATTTATATTGTATTTCCATGTGTATGATTTCTCATTATGGCCAGTAACATTATCTGTGCTTATCATATCATCACGAAGTGCAACATTTCATGAAACAAAATATTACGTAGCTGTTAAAAAACAAAAGCAAAAAAAAGGAATGTTTTTTTTAAATCAGCAAAGCTTAAAATGCAACAAATGTAGTGTAAAGTTAAATGTGCCCACAGTTATAGTGCATGAATGGAAACAAAATGATGTGCAAGTTAAAAAGCTGTAGTTTATACGTATGCACTCATAAAGTGGTTTTATACATTTTAATCCAAAACAACAAACTAAAAAAGAAAAACTTAATTTATGATTTTGAATCTATGAATACTGTCTTGTCTTTAACATTGAAAGAAGTCCTACTGAAAATTTAAATCACCATCTTCATGAAGCTCGTCAGCAGAAAGAAGCATTAAGTGCTGCGAAATGTTTTGCACTGACTCTAGACTTGATAAAGCCCAACAGCAGCAGATTAAACAGCAGCAAACTGGTCTTCAAACAACATGGATTCTGTGCCTTGCTACTCTTCCTCTAGATTCTGGGAGCTGGATTTCTAAATAACTTTCATTTGAAAAGATGACATTATACCACTGAGCAACAGTCCACTTCTTTGTCTCCTCAGACACTAAGACTCCTAAGACACTTCTGACTTTGTCTCTGGTTCAAGAATGGCTTGACTTGAGGAACTGAACATTTGTAGTCCAGATCTAGGACTTTGCTCCTGCCCACACTTTCAAAAGTATAAAAACTGCCAAAGTAAAATTCTACTTTCTTGAGTTATTGAATGTAATCAAATTACAAGAAATAAAGGCTTGAAAGTTTCACTTTCTGAACCAAGAGACAAAAAAAAAAAGATTTTTTTGTGATAGTCTAATTTTTTTAGATGCACCTATATAGTCATTATCCTCTCCTGCAACAAGCTGACCCACAGCTGTTCTAACTGGACATTGATATTCAGCAGATTGCCACTGGGATGGAGTTGGCGCTTGAGCCAAACATGTTAAACTGGCCATGGGAGGATCTCAATGTGACACAGGAAGTCCATAGACACAGTTGCCATATGTGGACAGGTGTCATCTGATTGACAGACTGAACCATGGTGTTGTCCCAGGAGGGGTGGGACATACAAACAGGATGTCATCTGTGTTGTGTTGTCAGGGTCTCCTACTCCACTACCAGAGGTGACCTGATGTAGTAACCAATGCATCCCCACACTGTGATGTCAGGAGTAATGCTGGTGTGTCTCTCCACAGCATAGCTAGGACCACAGGGCTGCAATACACACAATGCTCAACTAGTGTATGCAGAAGAATCTTTACTAAAAATGATAAGTTGATACTTTTCTTGTCAATGAATATAGCAAGTTGTTATTTTTGTTGTTCTTCAGGCTGCTCCACTCTTCAAGGGTTGACTGACTCAAGCCTCGTTTTTGCGGTACTTCAACAAGACGTGAGGCAGCGTATCTGTATTAACATCATTTCTGACATCTTTGTTTCACTAAATGTTAATAGTTAGGCTGAGGACATGGGGGATAAAAAAAATCATAACTCCTCCAAAGCACTTCAATGTAGCAATGTAGCATACATATAGCATATGAACAACAGTGATAGCAGGATTGTTGGTGTTTTTTTTCCACTTGACAATGTTATCAGACGTTATGTAGGATTAAGAATCGGAGGAGGAAGATCTAGTTTTTTCCCCTCATTAACTGCAAACTAAAGAATCCTTGGACATCAGGGGCACATTTGACTCCCCGATAGGACAAGACAAGCTGCTCCTTGAAGCTGTCCATCTTGCTGTTTTAAAAACGGGGAGCAGACAATTTTCACTGAACTGATTTGCAGAAACTTGCACTGCCGGTGAAGTTCTGAACGATGACACAATGTAAGCCACATTGGTCTGCAAAACACAGTTCTGACCGGGGGCAGTGTACAAAACAGAGTGTCATCAGGAGGCAACAGACAGAAGCTACGCAATTTTTATCATGCAAGACTGTAAGCGATACATAAGAATGGAAGTAAATCAGGCTTCAACCTGTGGACTCATACCTGCAGCCTCAGGATTATAAGACCGTGACCTCATTACATGTGTGAATCCAAAAAAGGTGGGGGTATTGTGTATTTTCCAGGCACATATCTCAATTCCATATCATAATCAAGTAACTATGTTACCTTAAATTGTTATGAAAATGCTGTGTATATCAAAAATTATATATCAAAGTAAATTTGACCACCCATCCATTATCTGTGCCCGCTTATTCCTTTTCTAGTGTCACATCATTGGGTCATTGGTGCCCATATCCAGCAGTCACAGTGCGAGGAACGGGGTTCACCCTGGACAGGTTGCAAGTCCATCACAAGGCCACACAGAGACAAACGAGATAAACAACCATTCACTCACACCTAGGGACAATGTAGAGTTATTAATTAACCTGACAGTCATGTTTTTGGTGTGTGGGAGAAAGCCGGAGTGCCCGGAGAGAACCCACTCATGCACGGAGAGAACATGCAAACTCTACCCAGAAAAGGTCCCCAGACCGGGATTTGATTCGGCAACCTTCTTGCTGAGAGGCAAGTCTACCAACTGAGCCACCGTGCCGCCTAAATTTGACTAAACACTTTGAAATTGGGCTCTGTCTCTTTAAGAACTTACTAATGTTTTGGATACTCCCACTTCAGCAGGTAACAATGTGTGAGATCGGCTGCAGACTGAGCTCCACGGAGAACCTTTGTATAAATGGGCGGAGCTTTCTACCAGTAAGCGGTTAGGCAGCTCCACATGGCTACCACAGGAAATTCAAACATGTCTCAAACATGCATGAATGAGTCAAAGCAACACTCTGGGTATGTTCTTGATGATGGGCTGACAGTATAACATGATATTTGTTCATTCAAATTACAAACTGGTCCATGCTCAAAAACCCTAGTTAACTTAAGCTGTCTGTATCTTTTTAAGTATTCATTTTTTATTTGTAGAAACAATAACCATTAAATATTAAATGCATTTTCTGCTTCCTTAAAACTGATAAGGTGGTTAAAACTTCAGAAATCCCTCCTTTATGGACTTTCATCACCTGATAACAGAGTGACCTGTCTTCTGCGTGGAGAAGAGATAGGCGCTGCATGGAGACAAATGAATGAACCGCAGCCACAGGTGACAAGAGGGGTCAGCATGGCGGAAGAACCTCCGAGTGGAACAAGGGCGAAGTTGTACGAGCAAATCAATGAGGCGAAAAGTTGGTATTGATTCTGCTGGATTTATCCCCCTCAATGTCAACATGGAGCATCAGTCTGCAGCAGAGAGTGTGCCCCGTTTGCTGGAAGAGCAGCAGGATATATCTCATTCCCCTCTTCTACTGCTCATTTAATGAAGGACATAATGGTGTGAGTAGGCTGAAGAACTGTTAGCAGACCATTTTGGTGAACAGGCGGTAAATCTTTTATCTTCTCGACTTTAATATGCTGCAAAACCTGATTTATAAATTCGAGAGGGTGCTCACAAAAGGCAATTAAATGTTTATTCTTTGGTTGCAGAAAATTCTGATACTTAGCGTTCCCATTGTTCTGCTGCATTCACGCTGAAGTGCAAAACCACTTAATTAGATGCTAATGTGGTAACTGTTAACCTAAATCAATAAACGACGTCATGAAAAGGAACAAGTCGATAAAAGTTCAAAGATTTACACGAGGATTACTCAACTTTATCTTGTCTGAGGTAAATATAAAAATAAACAGAAAAAACGTGAGTCTGTGATGATTCATTGACCTTGTCAGAGTGTGCAGAGATCATAAACACTGAGATGAGAGTGCAGCTGCTTTAAAGGGGCATTACACAACTTTTACAAGGCAAAGGCAACACAAAGTGGTACTCAATTAGAGATAAATGTGTTTGTCATGATTTAAAGGTTAAATCATCTGATGAGAAGCTGAGTCAGGACTAAACATGACAGAAATCAATACGAAAGCATGGTGTTTGCGCAGTTTTAAAAGAAAGTCTTCATTGCAAACTGGTGAGTAATGAATACAGATCAGCTTTACCAGTAAAACTAATGAATTTAAAACTGATTTATGAAATCTGAAAATATCAAATTAGAAAATATATCAAGATACTTTAAGACCATTATTTAACCAGGAAATACAGCTCTGTGACCCCATATATAACAGAAGTGCGCACGGCCTTGCACACCAAAGTTTTAGGCAAAAATGTTGCATGACTATATTGTGCTCAGAGTATGTGCTGGTGAAAACTCATTTCATTTGATCTCAGTACAGAAATAATAGAATTAATCCAAACTGTGTTTGTTTACCTGAAATATCAGAAAACACAAGAAGTCACTGTAATTTTTGGTACAAAGGACTCGTTTATTTCTAATCACAACGAGCTAAAAAGAATCACAAATGTGTTTCTCATTTTTCTGAGGGTTCGGCCAATCATGTTCTAATAAGAGGAACAATCTAATGAGCAGCATATATGCCTATTATTTCAAATGTAAATTTAAAATGTTGAAACGTTTGCATAAAAAAATGCTGCATCATCTGATCTACGGAAGCGCAAGTGTCCTCAATGTGAAACTTTTTTTTTCCCGACTCTGCAACACCTACATGTTTTCTAGAAGAATTAACACAAATACATCACTTTTGTTTGTCACACTAAAGAAGACGCACTATAAGATGTGGATATTTACACGCCGTGACCTCTGATGATAAAGATTTCACAATGCATTTCAGAATCTTATTACTTTGCATTTATCTAAATACTATGTTTTTTGAACTTGTTGTTCACACAACTGTTAACATCTGTAAACTTGGAGCCGAGTAGCTCAATCCACTCTTTAGTTTGTAAAACAAATTTGCACAAGAATTAATTCAACTTTCCTTCTTAGTAAAATTTGTTAAGTACAAGTGTTGATTCAAACATTAAGTAACGTGGTTGCTTAAAAGACAATGCCCCTCGTACAAAACATCATATAAACATGACAACAAAACAGCTGAAAACAGCTAAATCCTTATGGAGTTACTCAAACTCTATCCAGGTGTGTAAAAAGACTTTAAATCCCACCGGCCCTGTCGTATGCCAGCTCAATGCTGACTGAGTGGGTCAGTGAACAGTAAACTCAAAATCTCACCAAATGCATGAACGAGTAAGTGAGCAGAGTGTTTGAGTGACTGAGCCCGTCAGTCAGAGTGAAAAAGATTAGTCGCAGAAAGCTCGCTGCACTTTAACATTTGTTCAAGTGATAGATTTGTGAGCTGATGAGTGAGTAAAAAGGGGGGGAAGAGGAAGGTGTGAATGACTGATCGATTCATTCAGTAAGAGGATGAATGAGACGCTGGAAGTGTAACCTTTGGTGGGGGAAAGAAGCTCGCGATGTCGAAGAGAGCGTTTCTGTGTGAAAGGCACCTCCAGATGTTCCCATCGATCACATCACACGGAGACAGAGGGGCGGAGGGCCGACGCCGCAGCTCCTCAGCAGATCCTCTACACCTGGAATCACGTTCAACATGTACGCAACCAAACCCAAAGTGAGTGCGGACGAGGAATGTTTCCACGGCCAGATCCTCTGACAGAGACGCCCACCGCAGCAGAGCGTTTCCTCCGTGGGCCCAGTGTGGTGCAGGACCCCAACTGGGTCTTCTGCAAACACCGTTAATCTCTGAGTCAGCAGCTTGTCGTTCCTCGTTACAAAGGGACTGATGTGCAGGAGGAAAAGATAAAAAACAAAACTGGAGGTGTTGTTTCTGCTCTTCTGAATTTTTAACAACTTGCCATGTTTGGAGAGAAACCACCGGAAAGATGAACTTACAGCACTAATAAGGTTTACAGTAGGAAAAAATATTGACTATATACAGTATAAAAGGGAATAATATGCATTATTTTTGAAGGTGACCGGGTAAAGGGATTAGATATGATTTGAAGAAAAAGGGTGATGTGTGCCTGCTTTTAAAGTTGCTATTTTAATAGCAGACAAACACCTGATAGGAGGAAAAAAAGGCATCACTTCAAAGGATGGGATCAGGAAGAGGATCAGTAACTATGAGCTGCTAAACGATGATGATTGGTGTGTTTGCTTGTATGTTTTCTATTTATTCTCTGAAAGACCCATCTGGTTGTTTAAAGAACATCATATGCTCATAGTGACAGGTGTTCTATAGTTTATAAGCACATATGGTGCCCATTAGGGAAAAATGTTACAAAATATGTCCATTTTACCCGTAAAAGGAGGGGTGGAGCTACACTTTTCTGCAATGGCTAACGCAGGGGGAGCCATTGGGATGTTCAAGGGGCACATAAAATAAAGACAAGCCCATTCAGCTTGAAATATTGTGCTGAAATTTTGTTTGATCACAGCTAAGAATGATAAAGTCTCAAGCAGAACATATTTGATACATACATTATTTATTTTAAAAAACGACTACACTTTGACTTCTGAGGTGTGAGCTCAAACATGATTTCAGTAGAGCAGAAAATAACAAATAATGCTTCAGAATGCACATAAAAAAAGCTTTGTACAAAACAAAAACACCTCAATAAACACAAACTTTTAACTCAGTTTTCAAATCCTCTCAGATTAAATTTACCATCACCTGTAGATCAGGAGCAACAGGACAACTATTGAGGGAGAATAATTCACCATCCAGGAGTTATTAATGCTTACAACCCCTGTTAACCATAACACAAGGTCAGCTGATCTGAGATAAACAGCACAGCTTGGTCTTCAGTGGTTGCTCACCGATGGAAAGTGACAAAGTACCCTTAATAACACTGTTGAACTAAACAAATGACCCAGGAGCCAGCTGAAAGAAGCACTAAAGCAGCTAAACATTACCTATCAACAAAATCTGACCCTAAAAATCCTTCAGATTAGGCACACAAATGTACACATTTTGACTTTAATGTTGAACAGGTGGCTCAGAGGTGTTGCCTCTCAGCCAGAAGGTTGCCAGAAAGTTCTCTCCGTGCATGCGTGGGTTTTCTCGACTGGCCAAAAACATGACTGTTGGCAAATCTAAATTGTCCCTATGTGTGACTGAGAAAGTTAATGGTTGTTTGTCTCTATGTGGCCCTGTGATGGATAAAAGATAATGGGTGGATGGAAACTGCAAAACATGTTTGGAAATTTTGCCTTTTTATTGCTTAGAAATGAATGATAAAGTATAACTTTATCTGCAATTTAGACTGAGAAACTTTCACTCCACAATGAATTTCTGAACTTTGTTTTTTTTTTTTTTTTACCTCAAAAAAACTCAAAGCTCTTTTAATTAAACCTTTTGAGTCATATCTGTGACACCTTTGACACTAGGATTATGCAGGAAATGACAAGGGTAGAATAGGGAGAGTTAAAGTTGACCCATCTCTTTTTTACCTTTTAGCACTGACGCCTCACAGCAACAAGATCCCCGGTTCGATTCCCAGTTTGCATGTTCTCCTCGTGCTTGTGTGGGTTTTCTCCTGGCACTCCGGTTTCCCCCATAGCGCAAAAACATGTACAGTAGGTTGCCTTCAGGCCTAGGCCTCCCGTGCACAACAGATCTGTGATCTCAATGCCTGATTAAAAAATGGATAAAGAAAAGAAAGAAAAGAAAATAAAGTAGTTATAGTGCTGAGTTAGTAAGTGTGTGTTCTGCAATGTTGACTTCAGAAATGTAAAGTTTCTGAAACGACAGACATGAATGTACAGTATGTGTTTTATAGCTTTATATACCTGTTTTATTGATCTATTCATTACCATGTCAGAACTTTTTGTCTTTTTTGAAACCCAGGACTGGTGCTAATGAGACAAACCATCATTTTGGAGTCTTGGTAAAGTGTATAGCTAAGGTGTAGAAGAAATTTAGTTTAAAGTTAAGGTTTTGGTAACATGATATTGAATGTTTAGAGTTAGACTAACAACCCTAAACGTTCAGTGCAAGCTCGTCTCTGTGGGTGAGGACTGGTCGATGGATACAATAGACCGATGCATTATTTCTGGTCACACTCTGTCTGTTTGGGTTGATCCTAAAGCCGAAACTGATTAATGCACAACAGAGGCTCTCCCACCAGTTCAGCTGACTTTAGAATCATCCTTTCAGCAAACAGTGAGAAAGAAAAGAAAGATGAGGCCTGTCCTGAACCTTGTCCAAACTCTGCAGGCTGTCTAGATGAAGGTTTTTTTTAATCAAGGTCTGCCAGCAAGGCTACTCTGACAGTCCTCTCCTTTGCCAAAATGTTAAGAGAGAAAGAACGGGAGAGCACAGAGAAAGTTTAAACAAAAAAAAAAAACTGGAGGAGTTTCGATGTCCAGCTGTGTACCGCCTCTTGCATAATTCTTTATATTCAAAGACTCAATATTTACTCAAACTAAGTATTAAATAATAGAGGGTTTCATCATATATAGATGGATGTAACAGGATTCCAAAACAAAATTTAACTCATTTATCAAGTTGAGGGTTGACATTTTTATCAAAAGTATTGATGCAACATCAAGTGAACTTAGCCAAATATATAATCATATAGAGGTTTGTCAAATATGCTGTTGATTAAAGATGATAATAATGTTTATTAGAAACCCAGAGTAATAATTTACAGAAGCTGTCGAAAATGCAATCAGCTTCCCTGCCCACACATGTAATCCGTATCCATTTGTGGAATAAATGTTCGAAGCTTAATCATGCAAAGTCACGTTTCGAGCACGGCTGACGCTCTCTGACCAACGCTGATTCAGTGATGAACTTCTGATTTAAGTCACACACACACCCAGCAAATGAGGAGAAATATGAGGGTTTGCAGCAGCTGAACTCCAAGAAGGGAAATCTGAAGAACCTTTGGAAGTTCAAAACTGAAGGTGAAAGCTGATGAATAATTTTTATCTGAGCCTCTGACAAAATGCTTTGAAATGTGTGCTCCGTTTTTAACTCAGACTGTTTGACTGCTTTTTTTCCCTATTTGAGTGGAATGTCAATTAAAGGCCAGAGTTACTTTATATCAGTAGCCTCTTATGGGAGTGAGTGTCATATTTGCAATGTTTTATTGATCCCTGAAGATGCAGCTGTGAAAAAAGGGGTGTTTTCATTTGGTCTCTTTCAGACTGGTGAGGTAACGGGGTTCCTCGTCTCTAAAACCTCAACAAAAGAAGCTAAATCTCATCTTTAGAATACAGAAACATGACCTCAAACATAGCTTAGTTTGTCTAAACTGCCAGTATTTCATAGAAGAGTCATTTTTTGTTATCTCATCGTTTTTTCCTCTCTCCCTCCTCACATTTTTTTCCCAGATGCTTTCTTCTCTGCATCTTTAAAACGTGACCTGAGGTGTGAATTTTGAAATCCCAAAATGTGTGTCAGTTACCTCCAAAGTGTGAATTAGTGTTGTGCCGTTGTGTAAAAGGATTACATCTGCTCCTGGTCTGGCTGCACAATGGTGTTACATACTGAAGGTGCGTTGCGAAACTCAGCGTTCCCTCAGTCTCAAGATGTTGCAGCAAGTCCCCCAAAGAGGTAAAGAACTGTTTAATTAAAGCTGGCTGATATATTTAATTATTTGAGCTCAAATATTAAGCTGGGAAACGTTCACGAGCTTTGTCTTTGGTCTTGTTTTCAGTTCAAACCTTATGTAAAAGTGTTGTTTGAAAGCTGCAGTGAAAAGCAGGAGATGATCTAATTGTAAGTTGTTCTGTTAATTGGTACGATTCCATCTCGCTCCAGGTTCAGAACCATTTGTTTCCCTTGATTTTTCCATTTCCTCTAGGTGGAGCTGTGGGCTGGACATGTCTGGGTACCATCTCACTTTCTGGTTCAGTTTTCACACCTGAGGCTCACAATCTCATTATTGCCACAGTATCTACTGTCAGATCAACGCAGACCATCATCTAGCAGGGTCGAACCAAGCCAATTTGGTGTCCTAGGCAGGATTTCAGGTGCTGCCTCTTGTGCAAATTTCAATTTTTTTTTTCAACCAGTGCTGAAGAGTGGCTGCAGCTGTGGCTAATGAAACCAGGAGCAGGTGTGACGGGTGTGGCAGGACTGAAGACATGAGTCTAACTGCAAAAAAATAATGGCACAGAGTAAAATAGAGGAATAGAAAATACAAAATACTGTCTTTGCTATTTAAGGACTGTCCATCACTACTATCTATTTATCTGCCAATAAACAGAACTACAGTGTGAAGCTTTACAGTTGTTGCTGCTGACTCAGTTTGATGACACATTGATATTTATCTTGCTCATGCTAGTCTGCCCTGAAGCACATGAGAACTAAAAAAAAATTCCACTCAGGAAAGATCACCTCAGAATTTACTTTGCTTGAACAATATTATGTTAAATGCTAACTGCTCCACATCATATGAAATGTGACAAATACAATGTATCAATCACTTGAACAATAAAATGTATAAAATGCAATAGTTCTGTTAGTATACTTGCCATGCTAAAAGTTTTCCAACTTTTTAGGGGTTCTCTGTCAAATTTTTTTTTTTCTTGTGAACTGTTTCGAAAGCAGAGCTAAAAGTTTTCTATTCACCCCACCGCCAGAAAAATGCCAAGACTTTTTAACAAAGTATTAGCTCTAAACTTGACAAGTCAGTGTCATTATTCATAAACTATCAGGTTCACAACATCTGAAAGTCTTTAAGAAACAGGAATGAATCCATCAAAAACCTGATCCATGCAGACCTGAGAGTGGCACGATCCTGCAGATCTTACAAGTTTTCACCTATTAGCTGTTTAGGAATCACCTCGTTGGAGGATAATCTTGGGTTTAGGCAATTTAACCATTGCTTTGGTGTTTTGTTTTGTTTTTTTCATTTTTAAATTTAGGCAGAAGTGCCCAAATTTGGCCTGTCAAGCCATTTGATTTGCCCCATAGTCGCACTGGTTATGTTGTATAGCCTCATGTTGTTCTACGTAGAAACAATGTATTAAAACTAAAAGTTATACCATAAAGAGATGTAGTGTAGATAATTTTCACTCATGGTGCTAACTTTATCTATGAATTATATTATAATTAAACATAACATGCAACTACAAGAGACATTTAGATTATATTTTAAGCACACACATTTGCACACTTAATACCACAAATACTCATGTTTTATCAATTTATGAAACATCCTGTGAGATTTTGCTGCCCAAGCGTACATCTAACTTTCCCCAAGTGCACACAAAAAAAAAAAAACAGAAATGTGGGCCACCTCACTGGCCGCAAGCTTAATCATAAAAAAATAAAAGGAATTTACTTAAATTATTATTAAGTATTTGCATTTCATTATTGCACTTGGCCCACAGCGCTTGGATAAATTTTCATTTTGAGGTAAATAAGTTTTGGCACCCCTGAGCTAATGAATTTGGAACATGGTTAGTTGAGGGTTGAAAACCTTTGTAGCCTCCCTGACTTTATACTGTATGTTCTCCCTGTGTCAGTTCAGTGCTCCAGTTTCTTCCCACAGATTGTTCATGTTTAAGTAATTCCATCCACCCATCCATCAACCCGCTTCTTGCTTTCAGGGTCACTGGTGCAAACATTCAGCAGTGACTGTGTGAGGGGCGGGGTACACCCTGGACAGGTCACAACCATTCACTCCCTCACTCACACCTAGGGATAATTTAGAGTTACTAATTAGTCTAACTGAGAGAAAACATGTACAGAAAGATTAAAACTCTACCCAGAAAGGTCCCCAGCCGGGTTTCAACCTAGCAACCCTTCTTGCTGAGAGGCAACTCTACCAACTGCAACCACTGTACATGCACGCTTTGATAATTGTAAACTCAAACGTGTGTGCTTGAGCTAAACGGTTCTATGTTGTGATGAACTGCTATCTAAGGTTTACTCCGCCTTTTGTCAAATAACTGCTCCTCTTTACATGAAAAAAAATCGGTGCACAAAATTTGAAAGAAATGTGCCTTTTTTTAACAAAGTGCCTCAAAATCCCATTTAAAACTTTGCTCATGTGTCAACACAACTTCATCCCTTGAGTTTAGGAGCCTGTTTATGTCTGAATGATTAACAGGTTCAGAGTTCAGCAGCATGAGAGAAACAATCCTTCAAAACAATGGTTTGTAAGATGATGAGAAACTCCATGAAAAAATTGTATCTCAAACCCACATTAGATTTAATTGTTTCAGCTAAACTGTCATTGTATTTTAAAGAAATAAGTGATGACTCAAAACATTTAATTGCTGACAGGTTTTAATCACATTTTTAGTTTCTTGCAAATTTTCCAACTTAACTTTTTCTTTGCATAGATTTTGTATTTTTATTGATCTTTAGCGACCCTTTAGGCATTTTGTGTGATGAACACGAGCTGAATACAATGACAAGTAACTTTATATAAAACAGTTAACAGTAAGATTTTTCTGTGCGAAAAGCAAAACTTCTCTGAAGAATAAAGAAGATGACAGATACAAGGTGTCATATAAAAACATATCCATTGAATCTTTTTTGTTTGCTTTAATTTGGAGCAGGTGTTTGGTGTCACTTCAGCAATTATTTCAGCAATATGGACAGCGCACCTCTGCTGCAGACTCAGCCCATTCTCACTCCCGACTCGTCACATATTAACGCTTGGTCAGGTAGGCGCCCGCGTCCAATTTTGAAGCGCCGGGTACCCCCGTCGCGGCAGTTATTAACGCGAGGAGGCGGAGCAGGAGGAGCGCGTTTTTTATTTTTTTTAAAGAGTAGGAAATACGCAAAACTAACCGTCCCTGACCCTAAATTTAACTTGTATTAGCC
>JAUBOC010000037.1:9138446-9151057 GCA_032275365.1 Anablepsoides cearensis | reverse complement strand
TTTATGTTTGTGGTTGTAATGTGACAAAATATGGAAAAGTTCAAGGGGTATGAATACTTTTGCAACCCACTGTACATTCATTTGACAGCTGTAATTATACACTGAAAAAATGATGCTAACAACAAACTATTTTCTGTCACCAAGTCCTGAAACAAAGTAAAGCCACCTTTGTATGAAGGTCACACAAAAGGCAGCAAACTGCTTCCAACCACAAAATGCTTCAGGGTACTTTTTGTTTTGTATTCCCTTACTTCAAAATGTTCACACTTATATATTTTTTTCAATATTCCTTTAAGAAATTCTTCAGTATTTTGGGAAACGTACTTCTTTCAGTCAGAGAGCTGGAGGAGATGATTGACAGCTCTCTCATGTCTGCCTCTCAGATAAGATGTTGCAGGCAGCAGCAGTTTAGCTCACCATAGTACACGGGGACTGGAGACAACAGGAAACAGCTATTCTGGACTAAAGCTTACATCATAAATAACCTGTATCTTTCTTAACTTTGTTATCCATACAAACTAAATACAGTGAAAATCATACCTATAAGTTTAAAAATAAGATTGTAGGAATTTGGATTTTGTACAATATGAAACAAAGTGGGGGAATTGAATTAAATGTAAATAATAAATTGTATGAGTGAGACTTTGGATGGAGTTTAAGACAAGGAAGTTTGATAACTTTATTTACTGAGCTTTTACCATTTTAGTTTGAAATTATTTAGTTATGGTTGTTTTTCAGTTGTCTGTGACTTTACACACCAAAATATGCTCTTAAGTACAAAAACTAAATTATTTAAAGATTATAAATATTATGGCCTAAATATTTATTTGTCGACTCAATGAGTCAGTGATAATGAAGTCATCTAAATTTTATTTTATGGTCTGTGTTTTTATACATTATGGACTGTGAGTTTGCAAATTACCTCATCATCATCATCATCACCATCATGTCCACTTTCAATTTAACATTTATGTGTGATTAATTAATCTTATTTTTCAGGTTTAGAGTCAAACTTGACATAATTGTTTGAAGTATTTTTTTGTTTCGTTTTTGAATAGTTACCTATATTCAGTATTTTAGTAACTTGGAGCATAAAATAATTCACCAGACCTGATCATATAAAAATGCTTCTCATTGGTGCATGGATACAATTTATTAACAGAATTGCCTATGATGCATTTTTTTCCTTAATAATAAATTTAGGATTGTTACTTTTACCTGAATAGGACATCAGTCCACTTTCCACTAATCAGATGATTCAGTCACATCGGAGCAGGGACCGACCACATATGCACCTGTGAATGTGCTTATAAACTCTGGCAGGTCGGGTGTTTGTGTCGTAGAAGAGATCATGCATTTTTCAGCCTGCAGCTTACTGGGGGTCTTAAGAAGTACATTGACTATTTCCTGGGTTATTTATATCCGTGGCATTAAAGTTAGATGTGGATTGTCCTGTCCTGAGAGCAAGGACGTCAGAGTGTACGGACATTTAGACTTTATTTGTTCTGACTGAGTGATTTTAAACTGCTGAGGATGGACATGAACAGATTCTGTCAGCTGCTTTGATGTACAGTAAAGTGGTCCTTAAAGCCCAGCCCGCCTTCATACTAAATTAAAAGCTGCCAACTTGGTTAGCAGCAGACTTTTAAATGTTGCGCCAAAAAATTCACTTAAAATGTAGGAGGACCTGAGAGTTTTGTATCATTGTGGCATCACTGAAACAAACTAAGCAGCTTTTCTTTTCTTTTTTTTCTGGAACAGCACAGCAATTTTGCTGCTTGACTGACAAGAAAAAGGTTATTAGTTGAGAATTAAAAGGGCCTGATTAAAAAAAAAAATAATCTGTTGTTTTGACAACAGTGGAGCATTCTTTTGTATGGCTTTGAATATTTACAGTACATACATTTTGCAGAAAATAATGCCACTTTCATTTTTACGATTCAGCTATGACCATTTTATTTTATTTTGAAATCTGTTAAACAATATATTTTAAAGAAAACAAATTAAAAAAGCTGTTTTTATTACAACTTTTAGCACAAAATGTGAGAAAATTCCAAATTAAAATCCTTTATATATTGTTTTCCTTCACATAAATCCGTTTAAATGTCAAGAATTCTAACCAGTTGATCAATAAACCTGCAATCCAACATATTAATTTAAAACCCAGACAACAGAAAAAAGTTCACTTCTAAAACTAAAAATAGTACAAAGATCATTTTTGCTTAATAGACTATATGCAGATGGAAAAACAAAAAAAGTACCACAGAGCTTTGAGCTTTACTTCTGGGACACTGAAACCGTACAAGTAGTACCTTTTTGAAATCTTTGGTTTGGAGAAGTGCAGCTTGGTTTGCACCTGACCCTGATGCATGTAAAACCTGTGTGTGTGTGTGTGTGTGTGTGTGTGTGTGTGTGTGTGTGTGTGTGTGTGTGTGTGTGTGTGTGTGTGTGTGTACTTGTTTCTGCTACAGAGTGAGGACCACTTGCAAAATAGTTACTATCAAAGTGGGGTCTTCGATATAAAGTGAGGACCTTGTCCTAGTCCTCAATTTTTTGAAGCTCTACTGTGCTTTACTAGTTAGGTTTAGAGGTAAGGTGTGAATTAAGTTTTGGTTCAGGTTAGGGTTAGGAATGGACTAGTAATGGTTAGTTTTAGTGAAAATGTCTGGGTTAGACATAAGTACAGTTACAAAAATGAATGGAAGTCAATACAAAGTCCTCAGTTTGAATGCAAGTCCAAGGATGCTGTGTGTGTGTGTGTGTGTGTGTAGAGTTGGGGGTAAGGGGAGTATGTGTGCACATGACTGCTTGGGTTTATGTTTAGATTTATGGTGGGCATCTGGTGCAGTTCAGTGAAATCCATAAATCATCTCCATCCCTTCCTTGTCCTCTTGGGGATCTGAGGTCTTAGGTTCCAGTCCCACCGAGCGTCCGCCACTTCTGCTTGTAGATGAGCACACTGATACACACTCACACACGCTCGCACAGAAAAAAAAAGCTTTTATCCTACTGTGTGGTGAAGATCCAATGACTTTAATAACTCGATCGTTTGTCCTGAATAAAATAAGCTTTAATGTTTTAACTCCTAAAGGCCAATTGAAGCCATCATACAGCTATGAGGGAAAAGTATTCTACCCTGCTTCAATTCCTGGGTTTTACATCTCAGGACATTGTTCAAGTTGAGTTACATGCAACTTTACAAACCCAAGTCATGCTGCTGGGTTATTTTTAGACAAAAAAAATATTTTCTCCTGGTGATCCTTCTAAACAAGCTGTACTTATTCAGTCATTTTACAACTGCCCTGTCATAAACTTTAACCTTTGACCTGCTGACTAAAGCCTCTATAGAGTCTGAGATGGAGCTCTTGGGATTTTACAATTCCTCTGAGAACTGCATGCAGACAGCAGGTGTCAATTTGCTGGGATCTGTTCATGGAAAAATCGGCAGATGATTTCCACTTTCAAATAATCTTTTCCACAATAGAATGATGAACCCCAGATTGTCTGGAAATGATCTTTAATTCCTTCCAGTTTGATGGACAGCACCAGGTGCTTCTTCAAGGCCATCGCTGAAGGTTTTTCTCCTTGGCATTAACACACCTGTAAGATCCCGAGAAGGAAACTGAAAATCCCTGCTTTTTAAATGTGGTCAAACTGATGATGATCAGTTAATTTGCTCATCAGCACCTGACTGCTACTTAGCCTTTTACATATGGCATCAGCAAGGGTGGATTTAGTTCTCATACACAGCTTTTCAAATTTGGCTTCCTTTGTGTTTAATAAATTAAATCTGCTGTGCATTTCAGGATATAATTTTGAATAATTTTACAACCTCATAAAAACCAGATCAGTTTACACACATCTGTATCTATATTAAAATAATAAAAAAAAACTTTGATGCATATTATCAGAGCAGATAGGTTTATAAAAAAACATTACACCAGACTTATGGGTTGGACATTATGTCAGTTGCATCCTTTGTCCTGTCTCTGCCCCAGATAAGTCAGTGAGCATGCTCAGATGAGGATTAGCAATCTATTGGCAAGAGAGTCTGATCCACTGAGCCAGCAGCCCATTGGTTAGCCGGACAGATGGGTGTTAGCAAGAGATGGCAGGTCACAAAGTCCAAATCCTAAAGCCTAGTCATAAATCTACCTACATAACCACATGACTAGAATTTATTCTTTGTCCAAAATCACATGCTGGAACTTCAAAGAATCTGAAGATCTAAATGCTGTCACATATTCCAGCACGCATGCAGACAAGCTTCTGCAAACCAACGCCCACACTGGTGCCTCAGCACTCAAATCCCAGCGTTTTTAATCAGGCTGCAGAAAGTGAGAGATTGGATCATGTCTGGAAAATCATGTAACATATTAATAACATTCATGTAGTTTGACTTCATTAGGTGTTCGTGCAGGTGTTAAACCCTGAATCACAATGGCTTCATTAACGTGAAGCTAAACTGGTACGTCACACTCTGGTAATAAATGATGAGGATGCTAGGACTGACAGGTAGCATTAGATATTATTGTCTTACTTTTTTTTTGGCTATATTAACACAAATGACAAATGATCTCATTATTATGCAAATGCATTTGCAAAGAAGACACCTTAAATGTGGAAGCACAGGACACGATTTGCTTCATTTTGTGTGTGTGTGTATGTGGGGGGGTGAGTGTGTGCCATGCAGCATGTCACGGGACAGTAAGAGAGTCCATTTGTACAGACGAGCATATTTTTAGAGGATTATGCTTTGAATCAGCTTAGACTGTTGATGCATTTCATGTGACGGTGATGTGGTTTGGCTGGAACTAACAAACACTTTTCCTTCTTTACATTGTTCTTTACAGTGAAAACTGATTTCTCTGATCCTGGAGTTGGAAACTCACATGTCAGGTCTCTAAACCGACATTATTTTGATATAAGTGAAGGTAGGCACCACATCATAAAGTAGAAGGAAGTAGTTTAATCCTGCTGCAAGTAAACATTTAGCACATAAATAAAGAGAATTTGTGTCTGGTTGATTTTTTTTTCTTGAATCAATACTGCTTGGCAATAAGTTTATCAGAAAGCCTGTTATTTACCCTTAAATGGTGCCACAGTTGTTAGGAAAAGGCATTTGCCTTTTTGGAAGAGGAGAGGATGGAAACACCCAAGTTAACACAACCACATTGACTAACTTACAACAAAAGCTGGTTGAGAACAGGATGTCATCCCACAGCAGTGTGACCAACCTGATCAGCAGCATGAAGAGAAGGTGCCAGGCTCTTGTGGCTGTATGTGGTTCGTCCACATGCTACTAAGACCCCTGTGTTAAACTAATAAACTGTTGAATTGCCAATATGCTTTGTTCTTGAGACTAATCATCCAATCCAATAAACAGCACCAAACAAAAGTCGATTGCAGAACAAGCTGTTTGGCATTGGCAGAGAAGATTTGGCAAGTTTTATTATTATTATTAATTTTTAATGAGCTCGACCCACAATCACTTCTGCTGCTCAATCCACAAATTCACAACTTTCCAATAGATATAGGTTCTATTGCAAAGAAGAGTTGTTACATGAAAAAAAAATTGACCAAACACAAATTCCCTTATTTTTAGAGCTATGTTTAAATAACTAGTTAAGTTTGATGATGTAGATGTAGATAGATAAAGACGTAGATCTCAAATACAAATAGCCTAGATAACCCAAACTTCAAACCTTTTAGATGTTACCTTCCAGGTTATATCTCCCGTTTTAGCAGCTTGTAGATAAACAAGTTCAAAACAAAGAAAAATGTAATTATGTTGAAATTTTGTACTTGGTGTGACATTATATGGTGGAAAGCTGTTCTTATTATTTTTCCACATCATATGCTGTGTTTTCACAGTGAATTTAAAACAAAGACCAACAACAACAACCCAAAAATAAGCTTATTTTGATTAAACCTACATTAATGTATGCAATTATCCATAATACAGATAGATGTAACTATGTACTTTTGGTGATCGGAGATCTGCCAGAAAGGTTTTACTTTCTGACTCTTTTTAGACAAAATATTACCAAGTCTGGTGGTGAGGTTATACATTTGGCCATTTTTTTGGAATTCAAGTTGTGATTTTTAAGGATATTTAAAAAATTTATAGAATCATTTTGCTTCAAATTGGCAAGTTCAGATCATCCTCCTCAAATAAGCTGTTTATTGCCTGCAGCAGGTAAAAAGCACATGAATTTATACTTGTTTGGTCCGATGCAGCATTGAGCATGCTGTCAGGGTTTCAGCCTAGAATCACTTTATTGTCACTTTGCAAACATTTAGACTTTAAAGAACTATCACTGTGAACTGATGTGCTGATGTGGAGAACGTGCAGCAATGTTAGCAAAGTTAATGAATTTACTCCTTTAATCTCAGAGATTCTTTTTCTTGCTAGTTTGCAATTAGCATCTTTAATTGCAGTCTTTTCTCTGGACATAAGCTACTTCCGTGTGCATTCCTTATCCAACAACAGCCTTGTAATGAAATGCCAAGGTTAATTGTACAACCTGCAAAAAACAAGGATTTTAGTAATGGTTTGTAAAAGGCAGCAAAAGGAAAAGCTCACATAAAAAATTGAAAAATAGCTAAATGTTCAAGGTATCATGTCAATATCTGCCAAAAAGAGATTTATAGAGGAAATGCTTGAAAAGGTAGCAAAGAGTCAAAAAGGAAAATATTTACCAGAGGATTCAGACCCATTAAAAATATATATATATATTTATTGTTCCTCTGCTCTGTGCTTTATTAACAGATCAGTGTTTGATTCACTGCTGTGCTGAAGGTGTGAGATTAGCTTTATTGCTGTTTGTCAGTGTTCATTTAATGACAAAATGTATTGTGGACACCCAACATCAGAAGTGTAAAACAGAGTAATACACTCTGACAAACACTGTGTGATTTCTTTTTACAACCGTATCAACAATAGTCACACCCCTAATAGGCTCAATGTTTGCAAGCTGAACAGCATTTCCAGCAGTGAAAGGGTTGTGGACCAGCTTTAGAGTTTAGCCTGTCTCAGCAGTGTGAAATCACACTTTCATTGTGTGTTCGCACTTCTGTGTGTTATAGATGTGTGTGTGTGTGTGTGTGTGTGTTTGTGTGTGTGTGTGCATTTGAAGAGAAAAAAAATGCTAGGCTTTCTTTAGATAAACAATCTGAGGCAGCATCTCTTATGCTAATGCGTTAGCGTGCCCATTCCTCATCGCATTTACATTTTCTGTCCTCGTGCAAACTGAAGCCACAGACAGCAGAGCGCCGCCGACAGAAACCAGGCTCGGGGAGAGCTCTGCCCCGCGCACGCCACACGTGTCCCCCGTCGGCCCTTCGTCTGAGCCTGCGCTGGTACCAGCGGGAGAGGCAGAGCTTCTTCCTCCTTCCTCATCCTCTACATCAGAGGAGCACCCAGTTTCCCTGATACCCGAGGAGGTCGCTCAGTCAGAAGCAGCCCCTGAGCGCTCTCACACGCCTCATGTAGTCCCAGAAAGATCCTCTCATCGATCGGTTAGTGATCACCATCATCATCACCACCACCACACAATCCCAGAAGGCCCTACTCTTCAGGCTCATCATCATAGAAGCTTGGATGAAACTGTAAAAGAAGAAGACAATGTAGAAAAAGATGAAAAGGATGAAGAAGATGTAGTAGAACTAGAAGAAGACAAGGAAGAGGAAGATGAGAAAGAAAAAGAAGACAACAAAGAAGAGTTGAGGCACATTCAGAAAGGAGGTAAGTCTGTCTTTCAGTAGCTGACAGAAAAGAAACAAACTATGAGTCAAGAAATCCTTTTCCATCCCTTGTTTTGGTGTTTATGATGCTCAACCTTTAAAATAAGCAGCTTTCGAGGTTTGAAAGTCACTAATATGCTCTTCCAGACAAGCTGTCATCAACTCCATGTCACTCTGCCTCATATCATGTCAGAGAAGCTTGTTTAGCTCAGACAGTGAATGAGAGGCAGTGTGAGGTCTGCAGAGAGAAAGACTTGGTTTTTATCAGCATTGGAGGAAAGAAAAGACTGACTTTAGTTGGCGTTGTGTTTGCATCACTCTGAGACATTGAGGGGATTGAGGAACATCAGCCACGGGATCAGAGCAGCGCAAAGACATGAAGACAAAGCAGACAGAATCAGGGCAAAGCCCAACTTAACTTCACCCAGCCGCAGCAGATTACAAACTACCACGTCGGCAGCATTAATACATAAAGCGTCAGGATATAAATAAAAGCGTCACGTGTCGTTTCAGGCAACTGTTGGTTCAGGCTGCGGTGTCAACCTGCCAGCGAGGGGCCAGATGAAGAGCTCTGTCACTGTCATGCCTTACAAAGCCCGGCAGACTCTCGCACACTTCTGTTAGTCGGTGCGGAGCAGGCGGGAACCCATAATTCTCCAGCTGCCGATGGCTGATGTCAGACGCTTTAGACTGAGATTAATACCAAGAATGGCCCCACCTCCCGGGCAGCACGGGGTGACGGAGATCAAACTCTTTTATGCTCACTGCTGTGCGACAGTTATGATTCGCCATTCTTCTTTACCAGTCGGTTTCTGTCAGCAACCATGTGTGTGTGTGAGCTAGTGTGTGTGTGCAGCGGTGACAGCTGTGTGTGTGAGAGGGAGCGGGTCTGGTGGGGCCGGAGGAGGACACACGTAAACATGGGCAGGGGTTACGCTGATGAGATGCAACGGTGGCATGATGCCAGCTGTGTGAAACGGTGCAGGGCTGCTGTGAGAACAGCTGCTGACGTCCTCTCTCACCGGAGCCCGGGGAGGAGGGGGATGAAGGGGAGCGAGTGGGCAAAAGATAGCCTGAAGGGGCGATGAACCGCAGGGGAGCAGGATGCTAGCTGGATGCCCCGCTCTGATAGAAGGAGGTGCTGAAAACGTAGCCCCCTGCACTAAAGACCTCGAGGGGGAAACACAGATGGAAACACGCAGCTCTGTGTTCTCTGTGATCATTAGTCCCTCGCTGATGTGCACGGCGTGGTCACTTTGTGTGTTTTTTTTGTTTTGTTTTTAACAGTGATCCTCTCCTTGTGTAAAATTGAGGCAATCAAGTTATTTGGTTGTGCTTGTTGAGCAATAAACGGAAAGGTGGAAGGAAAAGAATAACCTAATGTAACCAAATAAGTTTCACGCTTCTTATCTTTTCACTGTTTGAAGCACTAAAAACTAGAAGCAAAGGATCTTGGGAAAGTTTTTTTCTTTTTGGCGCCCTGAAGGAAAGTGGTGTATAAGAAGTAAAAAGAAAAACTTGAACAAGAGACAATTAAAAATGCAGCTTAATTAGAATGTGGTGCTAAAGTTGACTTAATCCAAGTGTTTGGTTTTTTTTCAGATTCCAAAAAAAACTCACAATTTCTTTAATAAAGACGTGGAATTTCTTAAATAAATGCATATAATCAGTTTCATTTCAGAGTTTTAAACTAAGATTATCTGGTAATGAAAATGAACAAAATTGTAACTAATTATGGTCAAACCTCGAGAATTACATCATGTGTGATCTCCTGTGATATCCTAAATGTGTTCAGGCTTAGAGTTTGTGTTAAGAAAGACTCCCAGCTACTACCAAACATAATTTTAACTAAATTTCTGTCAATTTGACTAAGTTATTGCATATTTGTGTTGGTCAGTTTACTGTTTTTAGACTGCCAAAGTTAATCAGTTGAAGATGTACATAAAATTATGACTTTCTGAATTTCATTAAAATTCGTCTAAAACTTCTGCTGCCAGACAAATACAGTCAATTTCAGCTAAAAAAAATCTGCACAATCAGTTAATTCTCAGGGTATCTGTTAGAAATGACTTTCAGCAACTACTCACCAAGGTTTAGCTCTGAGTTAGAGACATTTTGGTGTCTAGGAGAATTCCTTAGCTGTGGTCACCATGTTGAATGGAGATGACTTCAAAAGTTAACCAGTTGTAGGCATACAGCAACATTATTGCTTTTCAGTGGCAAGATATAGAAATACAAAACAGTCAGAGAGTGGCACAAATACTTATATTATGGAGCAAATTATACATCAAGCATAAAGCAGAGAGAAATCCTCCGTACATGGAAGGAAATGAAGAAACGCACAGTTTCATGACATTCACATAAAACCAACTGCGTGTCATTTCTTTCACACCCAGAGTGAAAATGTAGCGATGGAGGAGAGTTTCTCAAGCCTCGCTGACTCTCACAGCTTTTTTTTTATTTTCCCAAGCTCAGGGCTGAGGCCCCTGATGGGGCAATCCACTATCTGACAGGGAGAGAAGAGGAAAAAGAAAGAAAGGAAGGAAGGTCTCAGCGGAAGAAGGAGAGACATTATCAGTAATCTTTACCCACTGCAGCATCAGCCTAATTATAAAGTTCTCATTGTTCAGGCAGATGAGGAAATCGCTTGTAAAAATACTCCACAAGATGTCTGTTCTTGTTATGTTAATTATGACTGTGGTTTCTCAGTCGCCCACAAGTCTGAACAGGAGCGTCATGGACACAAAGCAACAAGCTCCTCTGAGCGCAGGGAGGAAGAGGAGGACAAGGAAAGAGAGGAAACATCAGAATTGACATATTTCATGGAAATCTAGCTGCTGATTTCTGTATCTTACCTGTAGTGGAGCGTACTGCGGTGAATAAAAGTTTGATCATGAAACCTGACAGATAGTGAAAACTCAAACTGTTAAATAAACACAAGGTCAGATTTATAGAAATGTGTCTTTTCAGGGACAAGATAGTCTGTCATTCACTTAGAAAGAGAATTCTGACCTCAAGTATCAAATCATAGAGTCACCTGATAAAGTGACTGAAGCTGATGGGTTAGAAATAAAACAGACACCAGGATGAAGTAAAACTCAACAGATGTCTGAGAAAGGACAAATAAACTTTACCTTTTTTATTTTATTTTTTTACTTTTTCTTGTGTATTATATTGGTCTGCATCAGACCATCACAGGTTTGAGGAACTTGAGATTCACGGCCACACCCCCACAACTACATCTGAACAAAGAGAGAGAAAGGAGGAGGAGGAGGAGGAGGGTGGAGAACAACAAGGTATTTCTTTTTAATAGACTGTAACAGCAGTAGCAAACTGTAGTTTATAGAAGCAATAAATGTAATAAAAGTTTTAACAGACTACAGCGGTTACCATTAAAACAAACAAAAAAAAACTAAAAGACTGAAATAAGAAATACCTCTCTTTCTGTTTTAATAGGAGTATGTAAATCTCATTTAAATACAGATCTACAGCAAATATCATCTTAATTTGTGTTTTATGCAGATGTGTTTTATGCAAAGATTACTGCAGCATTGCTGGGAAATGTTTAAATATTGCATGAGAGGTTTAAAAGTGGAGCCCTTAATGGGATATTGGTAAAACAAAATAAATAAAAATAAAACAGGTTTTTGGTACTGTATGTGCATTAAAAACAAACCTGGCGCTCACCTAAAAATGCATTGTGCATCAAAAAACAGTGTTGAAATTAAATCCTTGTTAGAAAATCTATCTGATTCAGAGTGTGTTTTCAGAATAGAGTGAAATAAGAGATGTATTTATCAGATTATATCATTTATTTTATCTTAACTTTTTGGATAAAATTATTACGTTTTGTGTTGTTTTTTTTTCCCCCCAGAATCATCTGAAGCCATTCTCTAGTCCTAGTCTGACTTTGAGAGCACGTGGCTCGCTAGTCTATTTGATGCATATCAGATGGTTTCTTGTGCGCACAGGAAATCTATTTTAACCCTCCTGCTGCCCTTGAGGCCTCAAAGCGAGGCGGGTGGGTCATTTTGACCCAAGGGCAGCAGAAGTGTTAAATATGTTTTTCACCAACATCCCCTTAGGGGCTGTATAAATGTTGCATTTTGAGAAACTGTTTGTAAAGTTAAAAATTAAAAAAAGACAGACTGTAGTTGTGTAGATTAAATAAACAAAAAAAATACTTAGAGCAAGAAGGTTGTAGGTTTAAAACTTAATGGGGCCTTTGTGTGGAGTTTGTTTGTTTTATGAGGATAAATTTATTTTCTCTGGATTTTCAGGGGTTTTTTTTCTCCCCATCTAAAATAAAAACAAGCATTTGATTAATTAGTAATTCTAACTTGTCCCTTAGTTGTGATTACAAGTGTCTTTAAATCCATCACTTAATGTGTTGATGACTGATATTTTACTAATGTTTTAGAAAAAATTAAAAATCAAAGCAGTGAATCCACCTTAAAAATATCTTAGAAAAAAAATATTTTTTTCAATCATAAAATAGGTCATGAGTTTTCTTGGATAACTCATGACTCATGAAGTAAAACTCAGCATGTTATTTATTGGATTGACTCTGATGTCTGATTTAAATTCAGCATCATGTTTGCTAATGAGGATCCATGACTGAACCCTTCAGTTGTGCTCGCTGCAGTTAAAGCTCTCTCTTCTATTTGGAACATTGCCGAATAATGACAGTCTTGTTTACCGTCTCGTATTTTCATCTAGATATTTTCTGCACATGTTGGGTTGGCACTTGTGTTGTTTGATAACAAATGTCAATATGTAACAACTATTTTGAAGGAAATTTTGTAACTGATTAATTGAATATTAGATGCAGTCTTGTATTTTATACATTCTGATCATTTGAGCCT
>JAUBOC010000037.1:9054610-9065872 GCA_032275365.1 Anablepsoides cearensis | reverse complement strand
TATTATATTATATTATATTATATTATATTATATTATATTATATTATATTATATTATATTATATTATATTATATTTACTAACTATTAAATGTGTTACTCATTTCAAGTTTCTAAAAAATAAATCATTTCAAAAACATCTTTGACATCTAAAGACTATATGTATTTAAAACTTTACAGCTTTTTGGTTCATAAAAACGTGATATAACAACGTCATTAGCACATTTTCTAGTTAACCACTGAAATGTTCCTGGAAAAAAAAACTGAAATGTTCGTGAAAGCTCATTTACGTACACGAATAAGCCATTTCCGGGTCTTTTATTATTTCAAAATAAAACCCCAATACCGCTACAAGAAAGCATAATTGTTATTGTTTTCATAACCTTCTGAGTTGATACTTTAGTTTTAATATATCCCGGGTTTATTGTACATTTTTAATTATTGTTGTTAACTTGCAATTTATTTTATTTTATTTTTAAAATATCACAGATCTGTAACAATTTTGAGTATTAACTATATGTTAAAGGTTAAGTATATTATATGTTATATTTAATAATTAAGTAAAGCTAATCAGTTGTCAAAATACGTGTTTTGAACTAGCGCGTTACGTCTATGGATGCGCTTGGTGACAACTTTTTTTGTGAAGGGACAAACCGGATGTTTTGCCACATACAGGATAATTGGGTAGTTTATTAGCGTAGTTGTGTCAAAGCTTTGTTTTTGGTAACAACGGGTGGTAGCAGACGTTTTTCGGAGTAGTTTATGTAAACAAACGAGAAAAATAATGGCCATTATCCCTCCCATATGATGAAAACATAAGTTATGACGAATGAAGAGCTTAGCCTACTACAGAAGCTATGACCGCTAACTACGGTACTCGTTTTTTTACTTGACAAGATGAGACTGTCGCTCCTCTGACTTTGAACAGGACTTTCAGGCCTTGAAATGGACTCTGCAGTGAGAACATTTTGAACATATTCGGTTCGCTATGTGTTCAGATGAACCGGATGGATTCAGGTCTGGGTGTGCTCTCTGTAACACATCGCAGATTTTCCGCCGCTGGCTTTGTCTGCTCTGCCTGTGCCTCCTTCTGCTTTTCTGGTTCGGTATTGTGATCTCACGGGACGATGCATCACCCGCTGCTGCCGCTCACAGCTCAGGTCTCAGGGGCTACATGAGGATCAGCCCCAGAGGGAAGAGCCAGGTAAGGGCATCTAGGGATGTTCCATTGGTGACATCAAAATGATGGAGATAAAGCACAAGATTACAGATCGGTGTTACTTTCACTTGAAATATGCTTATTACTTGTCTTCACACGCTACACTTTTTGTTGTTTGTTTTGTTTATATTAATATTAAATTGGCCTTCTATAGTTCAAAGAGAAGAGTCCTTAAATCCCACAAGCTGGAGTTTCTGAATTATAATAAAAATCAAACTAACAGCTACTAATATACATGTGGGTGAACAGAGGTCTTGAACAAAACAACTAAGTAAAAATAAAATTACATGAACAGAAAATGACTTTGGTAAAAATAAATTTCACTGATGAGAAAACTACTCAAGTAAAAGTCATAAAACTGTTCACAAAAATTGAGAAAGTAAAAGTAAAATTGCTTTTACGCTCTCTCTGAGAAATAAACTGTTGAATTTACTGAACCAAACTGGTTCCACCAAGTCAGGTTGAGCAAACTGAGCAATAAATGTATTTTCTCTGCTCAATTTACTCGACTAGGCTTAGTGGAACCAGTTGACACGGCTTTGTTGAGTAAATTCATCACTTCATTTTTTAGAGCAGAAACATCTTCTTTCCTGATGAGTTCAAACATATTTAATGTGTAACAAGTAACTAGGCGTTAAATTTTAAAGTAAAGAAGTAAAAGTATCATTTTGAGCTTTAAAATGTAATAAAATAAAAGTAAAAGTAGCTATTTTAAAAAATAATTGGTAAAATTACAAATCCTCAAAAAAACTACTTACGTACTGTAACAAAGTAAATGTACTTAGTTACTATAAACCTCTGTTGGTGGATAATTCTTGCAGTGTGACAGCTGAGATATAACACTGTAAATTAAGCTGAATCTAAAAAAAACTGAGACCGATGTCTGTGTTTTCTCAACAGTTTCTGGACATTCACTGTAACCAATGTGCCTTGGTCTCCAGCTCCGGTCAGATGCTCGGTGCTGGTGCTGGATCGGAGATCGACAGCACCGGATGTGTGATCCGGATGAACAACGCGCCCACGGCAGGGTACGAGACAGACGTCGGGAGTCGCACCAGCGTCCGAGTCGTGTCTCACACCAGCGTTCCCTTGCTGGTGAAAAACGAGCGATATTACTTTCAGCAGCGGGTGGGCACCACGTATGTGTTCTGGGGTCCTGAGAGGAACATGAGGCAAGACGGGAGGGGACACGTTTTCAACATCCTGCTGAGGATGGCTGCAAAGTACCCAAACGTCCGATTGTACGCTGTGACCAAAGACAAGGTTCAGGACTGCGATGGCGTGTTTCAGAACGAAACTGGAAAAGACAGGTACAGTTTTGGTTTGTTGTCTCTGCTGATTTAGCTACGTGGGTTAAATTATGTTTTGGTGCAGTTACAGAACCGAACTTTAGCTTTTTAATAGCTTTGTAATGCCTAACTTTACTTTAAAGTGCCTGTGACATCAAATTTTTGTAATACATATGAATGCATTTTTAGAAAGAGGACACTGATAAAATATTGCAAAAATAAATTTCATGTCGCTGAGATGAACAGTTATTGAGATATTCGCCTGTGAAGTAACAGGAAGTGATGTCAAAGGGGAATGTCTGCATGTAAACAGAGCATTGCTACAACAGCCAACAACCCCGACTATAGAGAAGAATCTGATGTTTCTTAAGATTAGTTTGAGTCACTATCAAAGAGAGATTACAAAGAGTCAGAGTTCAAATAATATTGTTTTAATAAACAAAGACCAGAGAGTTCATTTTCTTTACTATTTCCCCTTTGATGTCACTTCCTCTTTCACTTTGGCTGAGCCAAGTTCAAAAGAAAATCTGCCAGTTATGAGACAAAATGGGTTAAATCATGTGTATTTTTCCAACTTTCTTAGTTATAAGGATATTTTCTTTGACTTTTTGTATTTGAAGAATATGCATGTCACAGGCACTTTAAGATTAAACTCTATAATCCCAAAACCAGTAGAAGGAAGAAGCAACCAGGAAGCCAAGCAATTAAAATAAATCGTTGACCAGTTCTCAAGAAAATGCCTTAGACACAACTAATCACTCTTATCAGGACACTGCACAAGCCTTTATCAGAGGTGAAGTGAGCAGACCCTCTAGTGCTAATCTCTGTTGTTTAACCTATAATCAGCCATCAGCAGATCCATGAGCAAAGAAAAGGTGTCAGCTCCTGAATTCAAGAGGACAGCTTCACTTTTAGAAAAACACTGGATATTTGTATATTAGCTTTGTAAAAGTATAAACAGTTGGATCTACAGGTTTACAGTCTCCAGTAGATTGTTGCCAATGCAGAGTTCAGTGAGTTTATGCAATGCAGGAATCATAACCGTTGTCCGTTTTGTGATTTTATTTAAGAAAGTTAAGTTATCTCAGGTGAAAATTTGCCGTCTCTCTTTCAGGATGAAAACAGGGGCGTATCTCAGCACTGGATTTTTCACGATGATCCTGGCTTTGGAAATGTGTGACAGCATTAGTGTTTATGGAATGATCGACAACAACTACTGCAGGTGAGACTTTTTATTTTTTCATCGGTGCGTGCAATCTTCTCACAGTCACGTTGAGTCAGAGTGATTGAGTCAGCACTTCACAAAATGAATCATTTTGCAACACATTTGCTGAAGAGATTCATGGCTTCAACTGAGCCTTATCTCATCTTCACTTGACAAACGTATCCATGTATTGTGGATATGAGTATAGGCTATGACTATTATAGATGTGAATGTAGGAAAGCAGGCTAGATATTCAGTCCTCGTTTTTTTGCATTGATCCTGACCCAACAACTTCTATAGCATTCACTTTTTTTATTGAATGCTATAAAAAATTATTGACAACATAGGTAAATGCCCTCATTCTTAAATTAGAGGAAATTGGTCCTGGAAAGTCCTTAAAGGGCCTGTGACACGCTTATCTTTAAAATACAAAAAGTCAAAGAAAACATATTTATATTTATTAAAATTAGCATAATACACATGATTTTACCCATTTTGTCTCATAACCGGCATATTTTCTCTTGAATTTGACTCAACAATGAAACAGGAAGTGACATCAAAGGGGAACTCTTTAAGAAAAGAAACTATCTAGTCTTTGTTTATTGAAACAATCTTATTTAAACTCTTCTTCCACCTTGATAGTGACTCAAAATAATCTAAAGAAACATTAGGTTCTTCTCTAATTATTGTAGCATCGCTCTGTTTACATGCAGATATTCCCCTTTGACATCACTTCCTGTTTTTTTCCATGCAAAAATCTCAACCACTGTTCATCTAAACGACGTGAAATTTGTTTTGCAACATGATATCAATGTTCTCTTTCCAAAAACACATTCACATTTATTACAAAAATTTGATGTCACAGGCACTTTAAAAGGTCCGTGACTTTAGTGTCAGCCAAGATGTGGGAATCCTGATATGTTTCAATGATTGATTTGATCTTCAAGTTCTGCAGAAGCTTGGAAATCACCCATTCATTCAAATCAGGTGTGTTGGAGCAGAGAGACTAAAACATGCAGGATTGTGGCCCGACTGGACACACAAAAACACAATTTTTTAACATACATTTTATATAATTAGCCATCCTGGTTCAACCCAACATGAATCTGTTTCTTTTCTCCTCCTGACAGTCGAGCCAACCACAGTGTGGTCCCCTACCATTACTACGAGCTAAACCGAATCAACGAGTGCAGGATGTACAAATTCCACGAGCACACACAGCGTGGAGGACACCGCTTCATCACTGAAAAAGCCATCTATGCTAAATGGGCGAAGCGCCACAAAATACACTTCAAACATCCATCATGGAACCCGGGAGAAACAAAATCCTAGACCTCAAGGTGTTTCTTTTATGATGTGTTAAACAGTTGTTTATCTATTTCTATCTAATTAGCTAAAGAAGTTACTGGGGGTGTGACCAGATTGGATTCCTGTTTTGTTACAAAACAAAATATATCAATGTCATAAGGGTTCCTAGATGTAAATGTATACGTTTTTCTATGATTTACAAGCCTTTAACTGGTAGTACAGTGCTTTTTCTGATTATTTATGTTCTGTGTATCCATACACCATGATGGATTCTATTAACTCCAACAGAATCTTCAACATAAATCTAAACAGGTGCATTTATGCCTTTTCAGTTTTTTTAGTACCTGTGCCTTGACCTTTGGTCTGATTCTGCACAAAGCTTTACTTTAAGCTACAATCTGCCTCTCTTGATTCAAAGCTGCAAAACAATGTGCACCTTTACTCCTGGAGACAATGAGTATTGTGTGAGCTGGTTGAGATTGTAGAAACTCTTAGTGAATGTCCAACCTGCTCTGATAATGTTTAGTGTGAAGGCTCTGGCATGGTTTCTCCTGCAAGTTGCCTAGAACTGAAAACCAGGCACCTCCGTGTTCTGTTGTCGGCTCGGTTACATTAAAGCAAACCCATTTTGACTCCTTTATATTTCACTCCCTGCATACAGTTAAATCATAGCTCTGCCTTTTTAGTTACAGAATGCTTGTTTTGTAATCATTCTGAAAACTAGCAGTATTTGCACTAATGGTATTATGTTACAAAGTGTTTCTTAAGATTGAGCTACTTATGGAAATGTTGTGTTCATTTTGGATTATAGATGCTCCAATTTTATTGACTAAAGTAAAAACTTGAATGTATGCTTGAATAACGGCACTGTTGGAGTCAGAATGTGTCAACACAAATAAATCTGCTGTCAAATACAACCTGCTTGTGTTTCCAAATGATTTTGATAGAAGACAAAATGCCTGTTTCAAATAGTCAGTTCTGCTTGTGAACTTCCTTTACATACATCACTACAGGTCAGAGTGGTTTTGAATGTTGAGTTAAAGTGATTTAATATATGCCTTTCATATAGATTAAAATATTTCATATTTATTATCGTTACAATGAAGAATAACTGGTATTGTTAAAATATTTGCATAAGTAAATTTCACTGGTAATGCTTTTATTTTGACGAGTCACTAAGGGGAAGTGTTAATCATTGTTCAGCTGTGATCACAAGAAAAATGTTTGAAGCCTTTTGTGGTGCATGGGCAGCAACTTCTTCACAGTAAAATGTAAAAATCAACAACAGATTTCTGGTCATCTTTCATGAAGATCCATATTCATAACAGAAGCAGATTTCAATGAGAACCATGTAATATTTTTAGGAAATGCGTAAATCTCATATTTCTATTTGTATTTACTCTTGTAAATAAAGTTAAATATTTTCATAAAGAAGAAAAATTACCAAAAAAAAAAATCTCTCTCCTGAATGAGCTGAAGTTTCCATATATGCAAAGATGGAGCCAGTGGCCAATGGTGGTCCTGGCCACCATGGACAGATCTTCGGCCACCCCATCCGCCGTTTTGTCAGCAACGCTTTTCCAAACCCATTCCTGTGTGCAGGCGTTCAATTCACTGCTCACACAAGGTTTTCTCCACCTGAACAGGCAGTAATACAAGAAAGTCAACCAACACAAGTTTCTTTAGTAAAAGTGTCTTGAGCAATACTTTAGTTCTGAATTGTAGATATATTGTGAAATTTCCCACTAATTAAAAATAAAGTAGTATGTTCACAACTGTTTCAAATGATTAATTAATTTTAAGGGGTTTAGGAATACATTAGGGAGATTTTGCAGGTCTTCATGATGTAATTCATTGCTACTCACTGCCATGAATAAATCAGAGAAGAACCAAGAGAAACTACTACTACAACAACTTGTAATGTAAGGAAACAAATGGCCTTTTTCTGGGCCACCTCTGAGAAAACGGACTGGCTCTGGCTCCACTTCATGAATGGCTAATAGCACAAAGTATGCAGAAGTCATTAAACTGGATAAAACAGATGGAAAAACAACTATAGGAAAACAAGTTAAATAAGATTTTTAGACACTTTGTTTCCATCAGCCTGTCACAAAGACAAAATTTGTTCCCCTTTCTTTAGTTATATCTGGGAGAAGACAACACAATTTGACACAAACATTTGTATTTCATTACTGACAACGTGATTCCCAGGTATTAGCTGAAAACCTGATAAGCAGTAGGCCTACATCAGTGGATCCCAAATCTGGGATCAGGACTCCACTGTGGTTCAGTAAACATCACGCAGGAGTCCATAGAAAATCAGAAATCAAATTATATTAGAAGTCACTGCTAGCCAATTGTCATCATATTCTTTATAGGACTAAAACAGTAGCTATAAATTATTATTATTTTTAAATGGTTTCATGGTTGGTCGGTTTTAACTGTGTCGTTAGAAACACTGTTTCTTAAAGAATTGATTTTCGATGATGTTTATGAGTTGGAGTTTATTTTTTAAGCTTGATTAGGGATTTCATTTTTCTTAGTTTGACACACTGTTCAAAATATTGTATTCTGATAAAAACGAATGAAAATTATTAAAATAAAAAAGGCAAGATTAAATGAAACATTTTAAAAGAACAACTGAAAAGAGGAAGAACAGGAAACAAAATATTGCAATAAAGCAATAGGGAGTTATTTAATGTCTTGTACAGTGTTTTATTTAGGGTTTATTTAGAACTGCTGACATTTTCCATTTTTTCTCCAACAGTGACGGCAACTACAAAGACCAATAACAGCTAAAATCTAAAGTTTATTTATTTATTTATTTATTTATTTATTTAAGGTAGGAACACATGCCATAAACGTTGGTTATGCAGGCTCAGAAAGCCTTTTTCTGCTCTCATAAAGCAAGAAACTAAACAGAATAAAACTGATATTAAACTTTTCCAATGACTAACAAAACCAAACCTACTTTGTATGTATTACAGCATAATTTGTACAGTAAATAAGATGTTCAAGATAGCATAAATATATTATAAATGTCAATGTATTATTATGTTAAAAATGCATTTCATCACAAATAAAAACGCAATGCTTTTATTTTGATGTTTCCGGTCATCACGGAAGTTTGTTTTGAAAGGACTGTGAGTGAATGTGGGGCTCACTTCACTTGACGGATCTGTGGGTTAAGTAAGTAACGGAACGGCGCTCAAAACTTGTTTGGCGTGTTTTTTTTTCTTCTTGTTTGGCTCTTATGTCGGTTTAAGACGTCGTGAATTTGTTTTGTGTTGATGATATTTAAATAAATTAAACCATTCAGACCACAGGGAGCGGGTCGAACGACAAATATAAATCTGGGGTCATAAACTTCCCTGTTAGCGAAAGTTGAACCCCAGGAGGGTTGCCAGATAGGAAATGGCGAACTATTGTACTATGGCTTCAAAACTAGTATATTTTGACCAAAGCTATCATGTGTGTGGAGTAAGGACAGGCTTTCTTCAGTGGTGGTGGTGGTGGTCTTGGGCGGGGGGGTGCACTGTTTTTGGTTAGCTGTGGCTTGTTTGTGCGCTTGTCGGAAATAAAAATTGGTAATAAGGAAAAATAATAAAAACGTCATGTGCACGGAAATGCTAAAACTATCACATTCGTAGGCTTTCAACAACTATTTTTATCTAATATAGGTCCCCCCCAACCTATCGAAAAAAATACCAGTGCTGCAGTAAGGGACGCGGCGGTGACGTCAGTAGGTGGCGCAGAAAGATGGAAGAGAAAGAGGAGGGAGGGATCCATCAGCCTGAAACCACCGCCAGCACCACGACAAGGTAAAAGCGAAAGAAACGCTGGGCTCTTTACAATTTCACGCACGCCTGAAGGTATGTGCTGTACGAAACGTCTCTGTGGGATGCTATTGTTATTCTGAGAAATAGCGGATGAGCGTAGCGGGAGCGCAAGAAGATGGTGTTTCTGTGTCAAAATGTTCACTGCTTCAGTCTTCACAGAGTAAACATGCTCGAGGTTAAACATGCCCAGCGTTTATTAGAGTACCGTAATGTAAAAGTGAATAAAAGCCCTTCTGTATGCACGTGTCTCCTCTCAGGGGTGATGACAGAAAGAGACCGGCTGTGTTTTGGTACTGATCTGAAAGCATGGGACTCAGGCTCAATGGCAAGGTAAGAAACACTAAACCAGGACACCAAAAGACATCTTGGTTTTCAATAAATCATTCTCCTCCTCATTGTGAGTGTTACACTGAGTGTTTGACTCCAGTCAGATCAGGCTTATAACGTCCATCCTCAGCTGATCTGAGTCCATGTTTGGGAAAAATCAGAAAATTCTGTTGCTGTTTTTATAATTTTCACTTCTAAAAATGAAGAATTAGTTGTTGCATGTTCTGTCTGTGAATGTCAGTTTTTTTCCGCAAGGTAATTTGTTTAACTCCACACATGCAAAACATTCACACAGTATTATGTTCCAGGGGTAACTCCGAAGCAGAGGCTTTCAAACATTTTAGCTTCCGGACCACAAAATAACTTCAACTTGTGACCCCAGATATTAGTGGTTTACATGTGCAAACTTTGCTAATAACTCTGTTAAACATAACAATATAAACAAACCTAATAACTATAATGCTACATTTATTCATTTATAATTATTGTATTTCTTTTGTATTTTCTTGTGTATTTTTTTTTTTTAGCAATTATTAGTGGTGGGCATAATTCCCCTAAAGCACTAATAGCAGGGGAACTAATTTCCTGATTAGTGCTTTAGGGCTTTTGTTAATTTTAAAATGTATTAGTAGCACTTGGTAAATTTATTGGCTGAATTTAGAAACACTAACTGTACATCCTGTCCACGGTGTACTGGACAGGAAGCAAATCCGTCACATGGAAACAACCATTCTCACAATAGGGACACTTTAGACCAGTGGTTCCCAAAGTTGGGGTGGGGACCCCTTTGTGGGTCATAAAACATTAAGTGGGGGTCTCCATATGATTTCCAGACATTAATTCAAACAGGGTTCATGCAGGTTTCAGTAAGTTACATTTATGACCTTTTAAAGACCTTTTAAGACCATTAGGAATGACATTTAAGACCAAACCGACGCATTAACAGAAACGTTCAAATGGTCCCAGAAATTTGAGCACAAAAACCTTTTATTACTATCAATTTAGCTATTAAAGAATATTTATTTTAATACAGGAACACTAAATTATTTGAATGAAATGGTCATATCTATATGACCTTCATATCGACTGCTGTGGACCGCTTCCAACTGAGTGCAAAAAGCACTGATATCAAGCCGAGTATCATTGAAAACACATTTTCCCATGTTTGAACAACAAGCAGTGGACATGACGGAACTTTGTTTTTTGGGCGAGTGAACAAGCCGCCGTATTCGGGGGGTTGTAGCGACAAAGAGGTCGAAAACATGGAAGTAAACTGTGCAATTTTTTGCCTGCAGTTATTACGGGATTTGTAGTTTAACCGTGTACCAAGACCGGTAACACACTTAGCACTTCCTGAGGGCAGATCGCGTCAACCTCTAATTACGGTGCTTTACTGCTTTATTTATGCAGCCAACGCTTCTTGGGAATGATTGACAGTAAAAAAAAAAAATTAAGACTTGACTAAATTAAATTTAAGACCTTGGATGAAAATCCAAGGTCTTAATATTTTTTTAAGCCTAAAATTTTGATTTTCAAATTTTAGACTTATTTCAGACTTTTTAAGACCCTGCATGAACCCTGTTTAAATGCAAATAAAATGTTAATGGAATATTGTCAACATAATAATTGCCAGTGGTGGGCAGCACTAATCTAAAAATTAGTTCCACTAGCCCTACAACAATAACTCAGATATTTAGGTCCTCTAATTCTAAAGCACTAAAGTTTTAGCAAAAGCTAATTCTAAAGCACTAAAATAGCCCAGTCAACACAAGAACATCCTTCAACAGACAACATGGGTCACATATGTCATGTTGCATTTATCATTGACGTTCCACAGCTGTATTTGGGTTCATATATTGTCAATATATTGTTACCTGCTGGATAAGTGACACACATATGAACTAAATGTGTGACAGCTTAAACCGTCAGCTGTTAACATTAACCTCAGTGAGTGCTGGAGTTAGGCACCATGTCACGTCTGTATTTGAGCGTTATTCTTGTTTCAGTGGGGAGAACAAGTATTTGATACACTGTTGATTTTTCAGGTTTTCCCACTTGCAAAGCATGTAGAAGACTGTAA
>JAUBOC010000037.1:9017519-9030951 GCA_032275365.1 Anablepsoides cearensis | reverse complement strand
TTACATCACTTCCTGTTTCTTCACATGCAAATATCTCAACAACCGCTCATCTCAGCAATGTGAAATTTGTTTTGCAACATGTTATCAATGTTATCATTCCAAAAATGCATTCAAGTATATTACAAAAATTTTATGTCACGGGCACTTTAAACTTGCCTTCAACTTGTATAATCCAGACTTTCACTTGAAATGTAAACAGTAACACATTGAATGGAATATCAATACTGATGAGGTATCAATTGTACGAGTACCTCATCTCCATCATCAATTAGAGCCTGAAACGCACAGAAGAGCGCCTGATAAGCTCCAACGGTCACCAAAATGTCTTCGAGCGGATCGATCTCATGCCCCACAATCCTGCTGAAGAATTTGGCGAGACTTTTTACGAGACGAGGATGACCCTGGCCGTCAAAAAAACAACAAATCTAAACTCGTATGAAGTAGTAGGTGACTCTTTTACACATACTTGTCCTTTTTTAAATACATTAAAACAAAAATAATCGGCTCATATTTTTGGACATTGCTATAACAAAAGATGTGTGTCGCTGTGTGTAGTTCCACCTACAAAAGCTCTGGTGTACTGGTGCATTGAAGGTCCTCCGCTCACAGCTTTACAGAAAGCATCCTGAACAAACTGTGGAGGAGAGAAGTCGGGAAAGCCCTGACCCAGGTTCACTGCTTTGTAGTCTGCAGCCAGCTGCGTGAATTCAACCCTGTTGGCACAAAACATGTCTGACAATACAGTTCTAGACATGGCGTTATACCTAAATGAATGCTGTCGACACAATTAAATGGACATTTTGAAGCAGGTTTTTGAGAGAGGATACGAACAGTTAAAATCTCACCTGTTGCAGATAGATTTTTGGACAATTAAAGTTTGGTATCAAACCCTATTTCCCCCAAACCGAGGTTGTTCAAAAAGCTATCTGCAACAGGTAAGATATGATTTGTTTATAAATGTTCCAGAAAACTTTCATAATTTCTAGTTTTGAAGTATTCTTCTTTCGGCATCTAAATGAAACCAGTTATCCAAGTTAACTTAAATCTGTTAAATAATGAGTTTTTTTAAGTAACAAAAGTAAATGAGATGCTATGGATGAGTGTGAAGGTCTACTCTTTAACTAAGATTTTTTTAAAACACACAAAGGCCTGGATGACATGACAGCAGAGGTGGCTGATCACAAACACATCTGGCATAAAATATTGAATGGAAAGATGAAATTTGACCTAAAATATTTTTTTTTTGTTTTACATCTTTATTTACACAGAACAAAGGATATTGAATGTTGAGGTTTTTATTGTCTGCTTAGATCAAATCAATTGTTAATTGAAGCACACGTCACATTATAGGTAATGAGTTTAATACAACCAACCCTCTTTTTTCACCTTTTTGGAAAAATAAATAATTATAATATTCTGCTTAGTTTCACTGGAGTGAGCTGCATTTCAAAAAGCTTCATTAAAAAAAAAAAAAAAAAAAAGACAGAAACTTTAAGACTTGTTTTGTGTTAATTAGATTGATCCAATCACATTTTATTGACAGACATCACTAATTTAGGCATTTTTAATCAGACAAAATCAGATGTAAACATGTTATCACTTATTATTTAGGTTGTATGATTTAAGGACTTTGGTCTGTTCCACCCCCAGTTCTCCACCAATCATGTGATTTTTTTTTCTCCTTATAAAAACACTTCAGGTTCAAAATAACACCTTGTTTAGTCTCTAGTAAACACTAATTAAAAGTCATTTGAGAGGTAAAGTCTTGGTTTTTATTTTCTTATACAAATTACGGAGGCTTTTCTTTCTTTATAGATGCATTATTTGTATTCTTGTGTTTGGTTTTTACAGCTGGATGAGTGAATACAAAGTTCTCCTGAAAGCAATCTTTACTTACCAAACATTTTTATCAACACCAACAGTTCTGTTTGCATGAAGACGCCTGGACATGATTGTCTGAAATAAACATAATTTAAGTGAACCATATCAGTACTGAAACGTCTCTTCAGTTCAGTACAGCAGTACTCACCTTGTATTGATTACTTAGTAATAAACTGGGACGGATCACAGAGAATTTACCAGCCAGATTCCCGATTATTCCCATAAATGGATGGACATTCTTTTCTCAAACAGGGGAAAAAAAGACAAAACAAAAAGTGTCACTGAATTTTTAGTCTACATACAGAAGTGGGTCACCTTCCTCTTTAATCCCGAGGTCATTTATTTTCCGCTATAAACACGAAGGAGGCTGTGCTCAGACGGGTAAAGTTCTCACTTCTACCCTTCGGCCTCTGTTTCTCTTTTTTACTTCCGGAGTGGGCGGAGCCACGTTTTGCAAACAGCGACAGCTGATGGGAATTCTGGATCAGTTTCAGGAACCGAATCATTTGGCTCAGGTTAAATAAAAAAGAAGAAGAAAAAAGTGGTCACACGCAGGAATTAAGCAGAACCAGCAAAAAAGAAAAAAAAAAAAACTCTAAAACCCTCTGGTCACATTAGAGGTTGAATAAGTATTTGAATGACAATTCTTTGTATATTCCTGGATATTTAAAATGAATTTCAAAATAATTGACTGCATTCTGACCTGAACAGAATAAATATCTACACAGCATCGGGAGGGACTAAATACAAATTTTCTGCAGTTCTAGAGATGACAACAAAAATATATTTAACGGCTAAAAATCACACTGGGACTGCTGGATGTGGGCACTAGTGACCCCCGTGACCCTGAAAGGAAGAAGCAGGCAATGATAATGGACGGAACATTTTTAAGTGAGGTCTGTGGAAGGATTCTCAACTACTAAAGCAAACACTATTTCATAAACCTTTAAGCACCATCAGATTCCCTTTACACGGTTAGAAGGCTTAATAGTTGCAGCAGCAGTTAGCTGTAGCACCTCCACTACAGCCTAGGGTACTTTATGCAGGAATTATTGTCGAAACAACAAAGAAATTCAAAACTGGGAGGTGTTGAGGTTCATGCATTATTAACTTTTAAAAATTGAAAAGAAAATAAACTTCAGAAGTTTGTAAACTTTTTTTGATACCAAAAAAAAAAAAAAAAAAAAAAAAAAAAAGCTAGTTCAAAATGAAATTACTGCCATCTTAAATCATCTCAAACTTTCATATTTTAATGCAGTTGAACCAAACTCTAATTTTTAAACTTTTTACGCCACTATGTCTTGCATTACATGGTCATTACAGCTGAAATATTAAAACATTCCTGCCAGATGTGCTACAGTTAGCTGCTACTGCTTTTCACAGTTGTAAATAATCACAGAATTTGTAAATAACCTTGTAATGCAAAATTAATGGAGGTGTCTAAAAGTTTTTGCAAGAACTTAAACTTTTTAAAACTGGGTCTTGGGACAAGAAATATTTCAATTTTTATTTTAGAACAGGTAAGATATTTGTTAAACTTTTCACAGAATGCACTTATAGATTTCCAAAATATGTCTTTAAGCTTTTTTTTTTTAATACACAGAACAGTGTTCAAAGTTATGAATTAAAAAATGATGTATTTGAACTTTCTCTCCCTCTGCTTTTTATTTTACAAAATAAAAGACACAAGTTTTAGCCTTTATAAAACAAAAATATTTATTTATTTACCATGAGCAGAAGGAGAACACATGTACAAGAGTGATAACTTTAGTTATGAACTCTTCCTTTGACCCGTTGCTTTTTTCAAATCCTCAGCCAGAACTCGGCCCTTCTTCCTCAACTTGTTTTTCTTATTCTCGGTTTTGACTTGTTTGCGTTTCTGGATGTTCTTTTTCCTCTTGTCTTGTCTCTTCTGCATCTTTTCGATGACATGCTCGCTCCGCTGCTCCCACGTCTTCTTCCTCTGCATTCGCATCTTCTCCTTCCTCTTTAAGGAGGCGCGCAGCATGTCCTCGTTATCTTTGATTTTGATGCCCTCCGCCTTGTAAAGCAGGTTGGTCCATTGGATTTTCTTCTCCATCTCCGAGGCCTTCTGCTCGTCCTTCTCTCTCAGCTGCTCCAGCTTTGCATTGCGAGCCTCCACGCGACTCAGCAGCTGTTTGTAGTTCCTCCCTGTCAGAGGAGTTATGTTTCCTTTAATGTTCATTTTCTTCTTCATCTTCTTGTGTTCTTTAGTTTGAAATTCCTCTTCTACTGTCTCGATATTGTTAAAAACAATATAGGTCTTGGTGCTTTTATCTGAGGCAGGAGGAGTGGGCTCTTCCTCTTTTACCTCTGCTGGCTGTTCCTGGCCATCTTTATTAGCCAGTTTCTTCATCTGAAACTCCTTGTTCTTCCTCTTCCTGCGCTCTCGCTCCAGCTTTCGCTTTGCTCGCTTTGCCAGGACGACTTCTGATGAAGGATCTTTTGGGGCACCCTGATAAAAGAAACAGAAATTAAACTTTAAAAAAAAACAATTAAGAAAACATCACAAGGATGTAAATAGACATTTCGGCCAAATTAACACTGAACTTGCCCACTTAAACTACGTTCACACGACATTACTATTACATGATTCTATAGACTCTCAGTCATTCAGGACATGGAAAATTAAAAGAACAATGATGAAGTAGCTGAACTTCTGTTCTGTAGCTGAAGACATGTAGAGTTACAAGATTTAAACGGACTTGTTCTCCTTGAATTCAAATTTAAGGAGTTTTAATGTCGTGTTCTGCTTCACATTTAAACCTACACACCTGTCCTCTGGACTCCTCGATCTTCTCGTGTAGTCTTTTACGCAGCACATCTACTGTGGAAAAGCTTGTGTAAACATTCCCTCCTTTAATACAAAATAAAAACAAAAGATCAGGTGATGTAAAAAAAAAACAAGAACTCCTGACATTTGACTGTTAACTTGAAATCACATACAGTACCTGTCTGTGCTGATGGTTTTGCTGCAGCGGGACCATTCTGACCTGCTGCAGAAGGAGGAGGCTTCTGTTGGGGTTTGGGAGTCTTTTCATCACCGCACTTTTCTTTAAGATTCTTCTTTTTTTGTTTCTTTTTCTTCTTTGATGGATCAGAATCACTTTTACCTTTGAAATGAACTAAAGAAAAAATAATAAAGCAACACGTACACATTAGGGATGCAACAATTAGCCAGCAATCAGAATTTGAATAGATTCAGACATGAAAAGCTTTATGGTTTACAAAAAATACAATAAAGTCCTTTTTTGTACAAATCCATCTGTTCATTAACCTGGAGAATATTATTTGTAGATTGCAGGGAAACCAAGAAGAGAGAGTTGTTTAATCTGGAGCTGTTTTAACATATTATTATGAGCACAAACCCAACCAAATTCAACCAGAAACTATAAAAATAAAAGCTGCATCTTTTTATTTTTAAAAAAGTAGCACGTCAGAGCTTTACAAAATCAGAGATTCCAATCAGTCAGGAAAACTGTGATTGGTGCATTTCTAATGATGATCACATGCTTTAAGATACTGATGACTTCCTTGGGAAATGGGAAGTAAAGTCATCAGAATGATCTTACCAAACTTTTGTAATAATCTATAAATAAGGAAAATCTACTGAGTAAAAATCTAATTGTGTCACAAAAAACTCCTGATCATCTGTTTTCTTATTTTTATGAGACATGTGAGAGCTGGCATTATGATTTTTATGCAAATACCTTTGCTTGTTTGCGGTCAGTCTGCATTACTTATTTGACAAACTCTTTCATCTGGAAACACTTTACTATATCAGCATTAATTATCTGGTAGTAAGCAAAAAATAAAAATTAAAAAAAAAAGGTCCTGGCTGTCTCACTACTCCACCACATGTTCTTAAAATTGTATCACCCTACCTTTTGTTCTATTTTGATTACTGGTATTTCCCTAAAATAGTTTCACATCAGTTTGTGGTTATTGAGTTCACACAGATCAGTTTGCATTTATTCAGTGATTTGGGTCACCATGCAGCTCACATTAATATTTTTCTCATGTTTACAGTACTGATGGGTTCAAATTACAGGTATTTATAAGAATATGCTTGTTAAAAAAAAGATTTGTTTTGAAAAATACATGTCCTTCTAGTTATGACAAGATATCTTTAAATCAGATGTTTCATTAAATATAAGTTTCATACAATGTTAAATTTACAAGGAATACATTTTTAGAATTAAAAAACATTTTTTTTCTAAGTAGCTCTAATTGTTAATTATTTTAACAGATATTGTTTTTAGAGAATAAACTCAGAGTAAAACATTAACAGGTGTTAGAGCGCCGCTTGTGGCAAAGAGTAGAACTACATGTAAAGACTGACGACCTTTTAGTGTTTCAGCTTTTGTAAAACCAACAGTAAAGACATAATTAAAGGAGAGACAAAATTTGTTTTTTAACACTCAAAATCATACAATAAAGTGTAAATAAGCCAGTATTTTTGACCAGTATTACCAAACGGTCTCCTCTTCGGCTCCTTCTCTTGCTGAGAAAATAATTTACTCGCCAGTTTCTGAATGTACGAGTCTTTTGCAGCGAGGTCCGCCATGTTTTCAAATAAACCGAGTTTCTACCACTAAAACTGTTACACAGGGATACAATTTAAGGGTAAAAAAAGATTAACATCTTGCTATCCGCACGTGGATACAAGCAGGAGGAGGAGTATCGCAGACACACCGGAAGGGGTAACATCAAAAACAGTCCCCCTGTGAGCGGAAACACAATAGTTATGTAGTTGTTTGGTGCTGCGTTTCATCGTCTTTCAGACCTGTCTCACCTGTTTTGATTCAGGATGGCTTCTTTGAAATTCCTGTTGACTTATTCCAGCAGACTCATTCCAGCATTTAGGAAACAAGTAAGTTGTTCGTAATATATTTACATTCCTGAGAAAGTTTGTTTGCAATTTAGTTTGTTTTCCCGTGATTTCAGTGTCCTGCCATTAACATCAAGAGGACATTCTTCCTGCCTCGACACCCTAAAGGTTCAAACAGTACGTAAAATTATTGTCAATACAACCTGCTTTTGTTTAAACCATTATGTAAACATGTCAAGGACACATATACATTGAAACAGAAAATTACTGTAAACATTAGGCTAGCTGTTGTGTGCAGACTGTTCTCTTACAGCAGCTAATAAATTAAAATAAAAGTAATAAACAGTGGTTTGTGTTAAAACAAATTAATTCAAATGAAGAATTGAAGTTTACAAAAGTTATCCCAAAGTTTGGTGAAAAGTTAAGTCCAGAATTTTCAATAAACAATGTGAAAAGTTTTAATGTTTTCACAGAAATTAGCATAATTGGAGTTGTAACATTCAGTGAATGTTCTATGATTGTTTAAATTGTTTTAGCTTTTTAGTAGTTAGAATGACATTTATTAGCTATTTTTCATGAATTAACTTTTACCCCAAATATTGAGATTGTTACTCCAGACAACTATATTCTCATTAGTTCTGAGTCAAATGGGTTGATTTTAGGAGAAAATAAACTTCAAAACATGAACTAAAAGTTTGTTGAGTCATTGAAAAAGTCTTTTGCAACTTTAAAAAACAAGCAGTCTTTGTTGTTGCAAAGATTCAGGAAGATGCCACAATTATAACTGAACACTAGATGAGAAATTGAATTATGTGTTCCTTTCTGTTTTATGATCAATGCAGATTCCCATTATTCCAGCCAAACAAAATATACTATAATAAAAAATACATATTTTTTCAATATTTTATTGACAGTCCTGCTAAATAGGAAATAAAATTCACAAATTCATATGGTTTGAAAGTTGCAGCTGAGACAGCACCGACAGTAACTTAAAGTGTGTTCTTTGTATGAAGAGAAAACAAATTAAATGTTTGTTTGCAGAAAGTTATTACTCTGTAGTGTCTTTTTGTTTACCTCAATATAAAGTAAATAAATCCGATACCTTCATGTTTCATTCCTTCTTTCACTGTTATACAAGCTACTTTAGGTCATGATTCACCTTGAATTTGAACATCTTCAGGCAGGTTTGGTAACTTCCAGCGACTGTACAGCGACTCTGCAGCAGCCAACGCAGAGAAGAGAGAAGACTCCTTCCTCAAATGGTTCCTGCTGCTCATCCCTGCCACCACCTTTGGCCTCGGGACATGGCAGGTACAACTCATGATCTTATTTTCACATTGCATTTTCTGAAACAATTGCTTTTTCATATTTCTTGAGTATGAGTCAAACAATGTTGCTTCTGTGAAGGTGAAAAGGCGTCAGTGGAAGATTGGATTGATTAATGAGCTGCAGCGAATGATCACAGCAGAGCCCATTCCTCTTCCTCTTGAGTAAATGAAAAGTCTCTTTGCATTAACAGCAACTTATATTATTTCAAATTTGCTAAATCGATGTTGAAATTTTTTGATTACTAATACATCTAGATGACTAATATATTGACTTCATGTTTTATATTTTACCACCTTTAAGCACATATTTAACACATTCTACTTATACACTCATGCCAAAATACGAAACGTTTTCAGTGTCCAGACACATGGATTTCTCTTTTTTTGACACTAGTCCACTTGAGGTGAACCAGCTGGAGTACAGAAGGGTGAAAGTACATGGACGCTATGACCACTCTAAGGAGCTGTACGTCATGCCCCGCTCACCCGTCGACCCGGAGAAAGAGGCCAGAGAGGCGGGAAGTCTTTCCTCGAGTGCAGAGATCGGCGCCAACGTCATCACCCCGTTCTACTGCTCTGACCTCGGGTGAATAAACCCACCAAACCGTAGCTCCAACAGCACAGATACAACCACACTAAAGCAGCTTACTGTTTGTTTCTGCAGCATCACCATCCTGGTGAACAGAGGGTACGTCCCAAAGACGAAAATAAGACCGGAGACCAGGATGAAGGGGCAGGTCGGTGTTTCAGGATGGCTAGAGCATCACTCATGTTTATAAGATACGTAGCATATTTTAAAGCCTAAATATTCAGTCGTTTTAACCTTGAAGTACGTGTATCCATGACAAGCGTCTGTTTTTACTTCTGATTTTTATTTTTTTTTATTGAATAACCCCAAGATGAGATGTTTGGTTTGCTTTTACTCTTCTTTTTTGTGGGAGGAATTATTTTCACGAGCCAGTTTGATACATTGTTACTTTTTAGGAATCTAGTCTTTGAGATAATTTTTTTTTCCTACACATTTTATTATCTGATTTGTTCTGTTTACATCCAGGTGGAGGATGAGGTGGATGTGGTTGGAGTCGTCCGGCTGACAGAGACACGTAAACCATTTGTACCAAACAACGACATAGAAAAGAATCGCTGGCATTACCGTGACCTGGAGGCCATGAGCCACGTCACCGGAGCTGCACCCGTCTTGATTGATGCAGACTACAGTAAGTGCTCTGAATAAACATGCTGTTTTATTTTTTTACATAACACAGAACAGAAAAAACTACCTGAATGTAATCATTTGTGTTCAGGAAGCACAATTCCTGGCGGACCAGTTGGTGGACAGACCAGAGTTACACTGAGGAATGAACATATGCAGTATATAATAACATGGTATTTGAAGTTTGTTTTCATCATACATTTTTAAATCTTTACAGATTTATTACAAATAAATCACTTTTTTTGTAGGTATGGCTTGTGTGCAGCTACTTCCTACTTGTGGTACGCCAAGTTTATCAAGAAAATTAAACTGTGAAGCAGATTGTTTCAACAAATGTCTCTTAAGTCAGTGTGTGTGTGTTGTGTTCATCAGTTTATTTACTAAGAAATAAATCTATATAAAAGGAGTAATTTTTTTTGGTTGTCTGAATGCATAAATGATCACAATACTGGACTCATCTATTGTAGTTTGGAAATTCCTTGTTGGAATCAGTGAAATACTGGTTTTCTATAATAGATTTCAGCTCTTTGATCTGTAAAGCTCAGTTGACTGAATGAATTTTAGGCCAGTTTTATTTCCAGATTTTGCATTTTAGATTTTTAGAAACACCTTCCTCAAATTTGTAGAGTTAACTACTTCTACCATTTACATTTTTTGAACTTCCTATAGGCCTTATTGTAATTTGAAGTTAACAATTTTTTTTTTTTTTTTGCAATTTCCGGCCTTCCTCAGTTGCCCTGCCCCAGAAACTTTTACCATTAGAATTCAAATAAATCTGCTACCTGGAATTTTAGTGACTTTTTGGAACAAGTAGGTTCTAAATTTGTATCATAATAGTAAACTGAGATTTGTAGAAACTCAGAATACCTTAAATTAAAAAAAAAAGTCAATAGTACCGTTTTACAATTTAAAACCAGCTTATTTAAAATGTGCTGTATTTCTGTATTACTTCACAATCTCACTGTAATAAAACTGAACCACAATTTCACTGAGCAAAAATTGTTACACCTTTAAAAAAAATCAATTTAATTTTAAGTTCTTGTTTACATTTTAATACAATGACTGCATGGCATGAAAAAGAAACTGAACACAAAGTCTATATTCAGGACAAACATTTTTATTCCAAACATCTTAACCAAGCTTTGTTGCCAGTTCCTTGGCCTTTGCCTTCTCCAGCTTAGTGAAACGAGCTGTAGATTTAGGACCCAAGATGCCACCTCCCCAATGACGACGGATCTGTAAGACACGTTTATATGATAAATACAAAGTAAAATTTGTTTTGAAAAAGTAAAACATTACAGTAACACTAACCTCTTCATATCTGTCATTGTAGTTGGTCTTGATAGCTTCCACAAGCTTAGCAAGTGCACCTTTGTCCTCACTAGGAATGAAAACAAAGCCAGTCACAACATGCACTTTGCTGTACCTCCTCCAGTTTGTGATTGGAGAAAAAGTCTGAATTACATTAATAAGGCAACAGAAATGAACAAGTTTAAATATTTATTCACTCTTAAAATGTTTATAAATCAACTTCAACCAGGGATAAAACAATTGCCATGTCAGAGGTCAGTTTGTTTACACTTACGGGTTAATCTGTGTGAAAGCAACTGAAGTGCACGTCTTCCTGTGCACCAGTCTGCCCAGTCTAGCCTTGCCCTTCACGATACAGTATGGGACGCCCATCTTGCGGCACAGAGCAGGCAGGAAAACAACAAGCTGGAAAAGCAGGAGAAGTTTTAGTTGGGAACGATGAACTGAAAATTATACCACTATGTGTAAAAATCACACAAAAACTCATTTAATTTGTGGTCTCTGCTCAGGGTTAAAAAGCTCGTATGTTTTAATCCACATAGAGGATTCAGGTGAAGAAATTCAAACATCATTGCCAGTGACCACTTTTTATCAAAACACAGAACATTATTCACAACTACTACATTAATCTCACCTCAATTGGATCCACATCGTGGGCGATGACGACCAGCTGGGCCTTCTTGCTCTCCACCAGAGAGGTAACGGTGTTCACGCCTGCAGTAAGGGAAACCATTAGCTACTGATCTGAACACGCTGGTCAGAAAAACCTTTTAATGTAGTGGCCGATGCTCAGGGTTAAAAAGCTCAAAAAGGCATCAAAACAAGTTTCAGGTGAAGAAATTCAGGTCATCATTGCATCCTGGCCAAGTCAGAGATGACTACTCCAACTGTGCAAGTTATTTCCTATTTACAGAACTATAACTAAGAAAACATATCCAGTGTGATAAACCCAACAAATGTTAGATACACCTCACCTGCACGAAGAACAGGAGGCCTTTTGGTGGGAGTATCCCCCTTTCCAGCTGCCTTCTGTTCAGCCCGAGCCAGCAGCCTCTTCTTCTTCTCCTGCTTGGTCTCTGGTCTGTACTTGTGAGCCAGCTTGAACAGCTGAGTGGCTGAAGTGGAACATGAGACATTTTCAAATAAAGCTCTTATTGTGAAACGACAAAAACAAACAAATGCAGTATTTCAAGCATGTGCATCAGTGATCTTGGTGGAAACTGTCATCATAGCTAATCTGATAGCAAATAATTTACATCATCTGCAAAGCAGGAATGGTAAAGACTAAAGCTCAAAACTGCAAAACCAAAAAGTACTCAGACAAATCAAACATAATAGTTTTACCAGTCTGGCGGTCCAGAGCCTGGGTGAACTGGTTGATTGCAGGGGGAACCTTCAGACGCTTGTATAGGATGGAGCGTTGCCTCTGCAGGCGAACGTAACGAGGCCATTTCACAAAGCGCGTCAAATCACGCTTAGGCTGAATATCCTGGCCTGTGAAAAGCAGAAACATTTTTAAAATCTAATACTTCCTAACACCTGCATTTATTCAGTTAAATTTAAGTGCATCAGCGATCTTGGTGGGAAATTGTCATCAGTGGTCTTAAGATAGCAAATATTCTTTTACATCATTTGCACCAACTCAAAATCTTCAGTGTCTTTTATCCAGTTTCTCACCGATGCCGTAGTTCTTTGGCCTCTTCTCAAACAAGGGGTTGACGACTTTCTTGGCCTCGTGTTTTTTGGCCACAGAAGGGGCAGGTGCCACCTTCTTCCCCTTAGCCTTCTTTCCCTTGGGCTGTATAGAAATAAATACAACCAAATGTTACACAGATCTAAACAATCCACAAGAGTCCATTACAAAATCCTAAAATTCACTCAAATTAACATTCATTGCACTGATCCAACAAACCCTACTTAGAGGGGAAGACACTGCACTTAATTTTGCACTAGATTATGCATATTAGCTTTTTAAAAGGTCAAAATAGCTTTAGGTCTACGGTTAAAATGGGGGAAGAGCTAGAACACATGAGGTAAATAGATGCTAAAGCTACATGGCTATTAAATAGATTGAGATTTCGGTCAAGTATACAAAACTTAAATAGTACAAAAAAGACAAATACAAACATAATGGGGAAAACATCAAACGTACTTCTGCGTTGTGGTAAACGTAAAGCTAGCAGGTCGATGCTAAGGCCACTTTACACTAACTTAGCCAAAGCTAACGAAAACCCTCGTTATACACCAACTTTGAGTCGAGCAACATTTTTTACTAGGTGAGTTAAGATAAAAAAGAACTAAACAACAAATATTGGAGAAAATCATGACTCTAATGTCACCGTCCTGTTAGCTTTAGCCACTAGCATGCAATTACAGCGTTGACGGTACCGGCTACACTTCAGTCCAACCAAGTTTTAACCACTAACGACATCATAACATCCATTAATATAAACACCAAATTGACGGAATGACTTAATACATTTCATTGTAAACTTCCACAATGTAAATATCTACCACACAAACAAGGATGCATACAGATAAAACAGATTGAATATTCTCTCATAAGAGTCAGCTATGTACCCACCATGTCGGTTCAGGCAGAAAGGAAGAGCGGAGGATTGTGGGTAGAGTAAATCCCGCGAGAGTTGATGCGCGCTGATCCGGGGTCAGATCTCTCCACTCAGTAATGGGAATATTTTAAATTCACTGTGAGGAAATTCTCTATTTCTTACAGTAAAAAACTACAAAAAGAGAGACAAATGGAAGAAACCAAATTAACCACAGAATTAATCTCATACTATCATAAATCAGAATGGAGTGAGGAAGACAAAACCAATATTATTTTTT
>JAUBOC010000037.1:8931010-8946165 GCA_032275365.1 Anablepsoides cearensis | reverse complement strand
AAAACAAGATCTAAAAGACTTTTTGGCTGGATATAAGATTTTAAAACTTGGTTAGATGGACAGTTTTTGCAGTGTACGCAAAACACTTAAGTCATATTAAAGCTCAGGTGGCCAAATGTGAAGCTTTGCTTGTGCATTATTATATATTGTAGATATGGCTGAACTGTGTGGTGCTTTGAGAGATAATCTGAAGTCATTTAGCAGTCAGAGGCATGCTGGGTAACCTTACAGAAAGACACACCTGCTGTTTGTTGTCTTTAGAGTAAGGTAACATGGTGGACACATGGAACATGAGCTCATGGCCTTGATACACCGTGTAGATGGACTGGATTCCTGTAGTGTCGTCTGCAAACAGGAAACAGACACAAAACAAGGACATTTAAAACATGAACACTCTTGGAGCTCTTTGAACCATAAACTGATGTTGATATGATGCGGGTGAGGTTCTTACTCTTGGTGTCTAGCCCACCACGATAACCTGCCCATCCCTGCAGTGTGACGGTGTCACCCAGCAGAGTGAGGAACTTGTCAAAGCTCTCACTCCCCGTCTCTACAGCAAAGGTAAAGAGCGTCAGTCAGCACATAACTTCTGTAAGGTTATTTGTGTCAAGTCACAATAACTTCTCTGCTTCTTCTCCTAAATTAGATAACCACAAACAAATGTCATCACGCAAACTATTGTGTCAATTGTTATTATTCAAAGCATTAATGTGTGAAAATCTAGTCCACAACTGCTTCCACAGAAATCCAATGAGAAGACGCAGTCAGGTGCTGTGAATACAATCCATTCATCATTTCATCAAAAACAACTGTGAGCTCCTCTACACACGCTTATGTTTTAGTAGTGCTGCTCTGTGGTAACGCCATAATATCAAGGTGGAAATAGATCAGTGTTACGACCCGGCTCAGCCAGGAAAAGGGGAGGTAACATTAAAACCAGATGGAAATAGGTTTAAGATGAAAAAGGGGATTTATTGTGGCCAGTTAACAAAACAAACAAAATCCTAACAAAAGGAGGGTACTCCAAAAGTACAAATAGCTCAATAGTGCTTTGAAACTTTTACAACACATAAATAACAAAACAAAAGAATACCAACTAAGAATAAGTAGTGCTGTTACAAGCTTCAAGTTAAACCAAAAGAAAATACACTACTTTAAACAATGACCCATGGTCAAAGGACTGTTAAACAAAATAACTCTAGTAAACAAAACAACTAAGCCAAACCACTTTTGTCACAGGATCCTATTAATATCCCGGACGAGCCCTTATTAATGGGGGCTCGTCCGGGATATTAATTAATAGGATCAATCATCATAGAATCATCATAGAAAAGCAACTATTGCTGCCTTTCAATAAAATCCCCTTCAGGTTAAACCAGGAAATCTTATAGAAAGTCCCAGAACCTGAAGCCTACAGGGTTGATTCAAATGGTCAAATATTAAAATAATTCCAAAAACAACAACAAAAAAAACCAAACAGCTTCCTAAAGCTTTTCTAGAAGGTTAGATTTCTCATAAAAATATAAAAAAATGGCAAAAACAGGAAGTTGCATCTAAACAAACTACAAAACTCTGGAACAACATCTGGCAATAACGCACATCAACATGTTTGATAAAAAAATGAAAACATAACACAAACTGATATGCTGCGTCCTAGATGACTGAAACTCTACAAACAGCATGAGGGAGGAGTAGTGATGCTATGGGACCACAGCCCACTTAGTGTAATCATGGACACCTCTGGGTACCAAAGTTGTTTAAAGTGAAACACGAGACCATTTACTGCATGATTGACAGCTGAAGAGTAAATAAAATGGTTGAGGCAACGAGACAGTGAAGCAAATCTAGAACATAATAAACTGAATGAAGTTATTGCTGTTAGACGTCTTTCTAAATGAAGGCTGCATTGAATTTTTACCTTTTGTTTTAAAATAAATGAACATGATGATATTTTACGAGATTTAATTTCCCCACCAGATAAACACAAACTGCAAATCTTTAGAATTAAAACAGGATGAACTCATATACATATCAACACCTTCCTAAAGTAATCACCTAGTCAAATTTTTTTTTCAAGTTTTTCAGGAATCTCAAATAATGTCATGTGATACATTTTTGGTTAAGTTTTTTGTGTTTTCTGAAACACAAATTTTATTTTATACCAACAAAACACAATTTTTCTGTGAACAGTCTAAGTAACATACGCAGGTGTGTGCATTGTATAGCTTTGCTTACTGCAGTAAACCAAAAAAATATAAAGAATTAAATGTTTACAAAAAAAAGTTGCATGTTCCACTCCTTATGAAAAAAACAAACAAACATCCAAACAGAGAGAGAAAGATTTACCATTGCTGAACATTTCATCGTCTGTGAGCTGCCCGTCTTTGGCAAACAGCACGCCAAATTTAAAGTTGACAGAACCCTGTGATGGAATAAGGATAACAGGTAGCAAAGTAGTCAACAAATATATGTATGAGCAGAAAAGTACAGAAAATTTGCATAATGTTACAAAAAATGAATAAAATAGTTCTAAATGGCAAACACAATGCACAAGAAAAACTAAATGTTAATATATATATAAAAAAAAATCCAGAAAATTTCTTGAAAATGATTCAGGATTGCTAAAAATACCAACTGAAAACCAAGAAAAACTGCACTTTATCCGTTCACACCTCCTGTTCTTCCAACACCAGCAGGTCCTGAGGGGGAAAAAAAAAACAGAAAAACCTGTCATTCTCGCTAAGTAGGATTTCAGCTACAGGTGACACAGCCCCAGGGCATCATATTTAGGTGTTGCTGATCAGGCCTGGCATGAAATGGACCTCTCCTTCATCTGAAGAGGAGCTGACGGATGCTCCGGTGTCATTCTCACCTTCTGAATGTCTGGATTGAGGATCTCCCTGGGGCCTTTCTCAAACCTGTCCATGTTCATCGCACTGTAATCGAAGCAGGAAATGAAATATTGAAAGAGGAAAAAGAAAAGGAGGGGGGGGGGGTGCTTTAGATCTGATTAAAGTTAAACACCCCCAGCCCTCCCCCCCTCCCCCCTCCCTCAGCCTAACGCAGAGAAATCAGAGCCGACAGAGGGGATTTCTCATCTAGTTTGTTCAATTTGTGCTCATTTGAGTTCAAGCAGTGACGCTACTCAGCCGGAGGAATTTATGAGCTCCAGTCTCTCTTCTGCCATGCATCGCCTTATATCCTGTTTCTGGACTCTCACGACATCTGCTAATGGACACAGAATGTCTTAGGTATAAATAACATCATTTTATAACCCCCACATGAAAAAAAGTGAGATTTTGGGGTGAAATGCAGCAGAAAACTGCAAACATTGCTAGATTTTAAAGAAATATTTGTCATTCAAAGTTATTTTTCTACAATCCTAAGAATTGTAATATATATATATATATAAACTTCTGTACTGACTTCTACATTCTTATGGAAGAAGTTCATAATATAAATGTAATTTAAAAGGTATAAAGGGTAACCTTCTACCTAGACACAAGCTAACACTGATGTAGCTCCTTGCACCTGCCAACCACAAACTTAGAAACTGTTTCTATTTATTCTCATTAATTTTATTGTTTTTTATGTAGAACTTATTTATTAATGCACACATACTGTATCTTTCAGCCAAGTTGTGTGTGTTTGCAGTACATAAATGCAACTATAAATAATGACGAGAAATACTCTTGTCTGTAAATAACATTTGGCTTCAACAAGACCTGGCAGTAAAAACGTGAGCCAGTTGGTGCATCACCATGTGTTTCTGTTAGACATCAGTGATCATAAAAACACAGAGCTGTGGAGGGTTTGACATGACTAATGCCCAGAAACACTGTGCCTCAGCAGCTGCACAGTTAAATATTGTCTTTTTAATTCAAGTACAGGCTGAAAACCAGGGTCCTCACAGCTCCAAGCTGCATTTCTCACCTGAGGATGGACTTGACTGATAGTGTTTTGGTTGGGCTGTAGGGAAGGCTGATCTTCAAAGTGCCCTGAGCAAAAGTAGAATACAAACAGAGCTGTGGTTAAAACCACCTGACACTGTGGGCATCATTTGCATTTTTATTTGAGTAATAGTGCGGATTGATTTTGCAATATTGATACCACAGAAACAAGATCTTTTTGCTCTAAAATCCATCCTAAAACCAAAATATCAATTTGATACTTCAGTCATTTAAAGTAATATATTATATTATTAACAAAAAACAGTGTAAAGTAAATAAACCATTAAAATCTTGTCTAAATCATACATGGCTGGTGGGAACTACTTTTTCTTCCACCTGGGCATGTGCGTAATGTGTGCTCAGTCAGTCTGTCTTATTCACATGTTCAGTATTTTCATGTTCAATGTTACGTATGCAATGTAATGTTTAAATGGTTTTGTTTCACTTTATTATTATTTTTTCGTTTAAAACACAATTTTCACATAATTTGTATGATTGTGTCCTCTTTTTGGTTTTTCTGTTGTATTAGATGGGTTATATTTTAAACGAGGTGTATGTACACAAAGTATCAGTATCGGATCAGTATTGCTGGTACCAGCCTGAGTTTTACTCAGTATCATAATCAGAAAGGAAATCTGTGATATCAGGAAACAGGGTTTTTTAATGCTGCTCAAAACTGATTGTCAGTGCACATAAAGGAGCATCATCCATTGCCGCTCGGTAAATAAATTCGGACCACACACATACACACACACGTTTTCTTCAATTAGAGGCAGAATAATTACAGAACGACCCTGTTGTACGACAACAGCAGCGCAAACATCCTGTACCAGTCAGAGTCTGACAGAAACAAGACAAATCAATGTGATCGTGCAGCGGAGGTGCACCGCCCTAATCAGGTTCCAGACGAGGCTGGAGGCCAAAATTAGATCCAAGCTATCTTGGTCATGTAACTGAATCACTAAACAGCAAACACACATTAATGAACATGCATCTCACACACACACACACACACACACCTAAACACACAGTGACTCAAATGAGGAATAACACAATCCCTGAAGACATGATTTTTCTTAAAATATAAAAAAAATCCTTCCAAAAGGTGCCAAGATGGTATATTTTCAAGTTTCAGCACCCCTGCTTTATGTTTAAATCATTTAAGCACCTTTAAATTTTTATTACAAATTTATTATAGAGACTTTCCCAAAATGTGAAAATATGATCCTAAATTTGTAAGTTATTAATGTCACATTGTTTACACTGTTACTGATCTGAGTGCATCTTTCGGTCATCAGATGCACAGATGGCGGACTCACCGACTTCCTCCAGAGGATGGCCCTGTACTGAGGAACCCGCTGGTTGTTCTGGTCTGAGAGCACGACCGACAGGAAGAAAGGGTTTTTCTCTGCATCTGTACCCACATAGTTCTGGTGGACTGATGGAAACAGAAAAAAACAGACAAAATTAAACAGAAATGTCAACTTTTAGGAGATTCTTATTTCACAACCTTTTTCATTATTTGCTTTATTTTTATTAAAGTGGCTGTGACATCAATTTTTTATAATAAACATGAATGTATTTTAAGAAAGATAACATTGATAAGATATTGCAAAACAAATTTCACGTTGCTGAGATGAACGGTTGTTAAGATATTTACATGTGAATAAACAGGAAGTGATATCACAGGGGAATGTCATTATGTAAACAGAGCGTTGTTACAAAAGCTAACAACACAGACTAGAGAAAAATCTTGTGTTTCTTTAGATTATTTTTAGTTGCTATCAAAAAGAGACAAATAGGAGTTAAAGTTTAAATAATTTTGTTTTTTTTTAAAGAGTTTATTAATGAGTTCCCCTTTGATGTCACTTCCTGTTTCACTTTGGCTGAGCCAAATTTAAAAGAAAATAGACCAGTTATGTGACAAAATGGGTAAAATCACTTGTACTATGCCAATTTCTTTTAATAATAAAGAAGCTGAAACGGAATAACATATAATCTGTGCTCTAACAAACTGCACAAGATTGTTTTGTTTAATAATTTGCCACTAATTTTAGTCAACTTTGTCTGTCTGTTAGCAAAATATCTCACACAAAAACGGCTATAATTTAGTCAATTTTAAAAATATTGAGCTATAATTTTTATTCATTCCCATCCTATACTTGAAGTGCTACCTTATGTGCAATACTTTTGCTTAAAATGTTAGCAATTACCTGCTGGAGTCAACTTTGTCTGTCTGTTAGCAAAATATCTCATGCGTTATCATATGTATTTTAATGAAGCATTCAGGAAGTAATCAGTGGATGTTCATCTACAACTGATTAACTTGTGGAGCTAACCTGATTTAAGATGGTCGCAACAGTTAACCAAACTTAAAAAACACAAAAATGGCTAGAATCTAGTCAATTTAAAAAATATTGAGCTATAATTTGGTGCAGTATTAGCTGAGAGTCATTCACATCCTATAATTAAAGTGCTACCTAATGTGCAGTACCTTTGCTTAAAAAGTGAGTAGTTAACTGTTGAGTCAACTTTGTTTGTTAGCAAAATATCTAATGAAACACACAATGGATTTTAATGAACCTTTCAGAATGTAATCATTGATCACATGTCTGCAATGGATTACCTTTTACAAGCAATCCAATTCAAGATGGCCGCCACAGCTGATCAACTGTTGTAACACAAAGTAAGCTTTACTGTAGTTTGTTTTACAAATGTTAACCTAGAATATTATGTATTGACAGCTGAGAGTCATTCATAATGCACACTTAGAGTTTGACACCTTCAGCAAAAAGTTATTTATTAAGGTTGGACCCAAATAACAACAGCGCCGTAAGTTTTCCAACATCAGATCATCTAGTGTGAAACTCTTGACCTATTATTTATGCTTTAGCTACATTTGCTCCAAAACTAAGACATATTGTCTATCAGGAAACAAGAAAAGGAGAAATCCCAGAGAAATGGAGACGTGCAGCCGGTTTATTAATGTAGGTGCTGCGTCACACAGGAAGTAGCCTCCAGTTCACGTGTGGCGCGGCACAGTGGGCTCCGCTCAGGCTGTGAGACACAGATGGCTCAGCTGTGGTCCAAAACAGGTCGAGCCAACTCTTCTCCAGACAAGACTCGCTTTCAAACCCCACACGCAGCGGCATCATTAGGCTCTGGGTGGAGGAGCGGAGACTCCATCCATCCCCGGTTCAGTCGACCGCCTTCCGTCTGACTCGAGTAACGACGAGGAAACACTGGCTGTTATCTTTTGTCGAGCCACTTGCATCGCCGCCTACACCGCGTCTGAGGACGGGCGGGCTGATAATGAGCACGTTGAAATGATGAGAGTCGGAAAGGTGAAAGAACAGGTGAATAAATGCGTTTCTAACAAGCTGTGAGCTTTGTGCACACAGCTGGACATTTTACAAGTCAACACCTATGGGGGATCCTTCCCGGGTGTTGTATGAGATTAGAGTATTTTTGTGGCTCTCGGATGCATCAGTTAGACATGGCTGAATGTATAAGATATGTCCTGTGGACCAGGGAAGCCATTCAAGAAGATGATTTATGTCTCTGGAAGTTGGCTCATCAGCCCGTTTTAACTCTATTTTAGACAACCTCTTTGAGCAAGTGTGTGTGTTTTAAACAGAGCACAAAGCAGAGCGGCACTGACCTTTTCCCAAGAAGTATTTAAAGTACCATCTGGTGTGGTACTCTGGATTTTCCAGATGGACATCCGTTCTCCTCCATATTCCTGGAGTGTAGTCTGAGGTCTGTTTGTGTCGTGCACACAGAGACACACACACCACAGTGTCAGTATGATGGGCACAGCTTGAGTCGCAGCAGTGTTTTCTGCGGAGGACTTTTAACGGATTACCGTATGGGGCAGGAAATCACATGCAGGCACAGGCTGACTGTTACTATCAGAGCTGTATCTTAATGTAAAAAAAACAACATGCCAGTTAAAAGCTAAAATGGCTCAAGGCTTCTAAGAGATTTTTATTTTTTATAATAAAATTACATCTGAAATGACATCAAGACTAAAGACAAAAACATGAGAGCAGATCACATAAGTGTGGGCGAACAGTAAACGTCACTGAGAAGCTGTGTTACGCTGTATAAAGTACCTCAAAGTGATAATTGAGTAAAAGTATCTTGGTAAAAGTTAGTCTTCTCTAAGAATATTGAGTAAAAGTCTCAGTATTTGTATTTATGGTATGTGACATTTACTGTACTTGAGTAGCAAAAGAAGATTTCTGATATAAAATGTACAAGAATTAAAAGTAAAAGTATTGAGTGAGCTGTTAGAATGTCCAAAATGACATGTTTTGGGAAGTGACCAAAACAAGCCAAAACTTAAATAGAAGTAAAAGGTTTCTACTTATGTTTAAAAATGTAAGGAGTAGAAAGTACAGATAATTGTGTGAAAATGTAAAGAACAACGCTGGATGAAAAATAATTACTAAGGTAAAGTATAGACAACCAAAATTTCTACTTACAATACAATACAATAACAACATATTTGTACTTTGTTACTTTAAAACTCTCAGTCCGCTCAGGATATTTCTGCATTTTTATTTGAGTACATCTGTTGATGGGTGTGAGATTTTCTACATGGTTTATAATAACAATAAGAAATATTGTTAGGTCAGTAGTTGGGAGAAAGGAATAGTTTAACATCAGAAACCTTAACTATATTTACTGACATATGCACTCATTTATAATATCTACATTTAAAGATAATATGACTAACAGGTGGTAAAACAATAAGCATTATTAAAATGCTAATATATTGGGCCTTTTTCATTTGTTACCAACGTTAATGATATGTTTATTAAATGGATCAACTGTACTGATATTGTACTGATTAACTGGTCATGGCTTTTAAAATAGTCACAAAAAGTTCAGTTTCAAATGTATACCTTAAAATTTGTTAAAAAGACTATTTATCAAATGTTAGTTAAAGGGATAGTTCAGATCTTTTTAAGTTGTTTTTTTTTTCTAGAAATATTATGAACATTTAATATCTTGCCTGTATTAAAAAGTTATTTTGAATAACTTCATTTTGGAGAAACAGAGTTTAATTCTGACCACATCTATAAGCTAACAGCTAATCCAAAGACGGTTAATTTCAAAGTGGATTATTTCTGTCTTAAAACAACTCCAGTTTAAAAAGAAAATATGGTAGATATCTTTTGGGATTAGATGGTAATTTATAAAGAACTTTGTTTAAGCAGAACTAGCAGCAGCCACTGATTGTAGCATTTCTGGAGGATTAATTGAGGCTAACTAGCAGTTAGTTTGTCATTCTGGTCAGAAATAAACAGTATTTTTCCAAATTGATGAGGTTTTTAGCGCTATCTACAACAGGTAAGATATTCATTGACCTTTTCTATAAAACTCCACTTCTGAACTATTCATTCAGAGGCTACCATTAAATTAAGACTGTGAATTCTTCAAACATCAATGTGAAGTGATTTTTATTTATTTGCAGTATTAACCTACTACTGGTTATATAGCTGGTTTGTTTTGTTTTAGCTTTGACTTTTGCATTATGTACATCTGTCCACTTTAATTTAGACATAAAAGTGGTTTCAAATTTCTCATTTATTTCTAATAGAGGAAAGAAAAAAGCCCAAATAAAAAATAAAAATACCTAAAAATGCTCTTATCAGATCATTTAATATGATATATGATCATGGATGGATGGATGTGTTGTTTGTACCTCATCCAAAGAGCCGTTCTCCACCCTGAAGCGTCCCGCTCTGTGAATGGCCCCATCTGCATCACTGGAAATCAGCTGAGAGGGAGACAGAGTGACATGTTTAAAATTAGACGTCTGATCAACCACGGCTCGGGGCAGGCAGGAAGAGAAGGTCGTCACACATATATAGTTTCACTAGCGACAGAAGATCAACCAGAGCAGACTCATCCACACCACAAGACAACAACAGCTCGTGCTCTGCTGCAAACACACGAGGGACCCCCTTCCATCGAACAGATTATAAAACAACGTCCCAAAAAACACTTTGCTTCTCAGACTTTGCTGAAGAGGCTGAAACTAAAAGCAAAGTTTTAGAAGCCAAAAGAAGCAAAATGTGTTAAATACCCAAAGTGGCAAAAGTCAAGGTTTAAAAGTAGCAAAACGCTAGCAAACAGCTAAAAGTAGCAAAAAGATAGCCAAATATCACAAAAAGGCTTGCTTTTTGCTACTTTTAGCAAAATAGTAACTAAAAACAAAAGTGTCAAAAAGGTAGCAACAATAAGCTAGCTAAAAGTAGTAAAAAGCTAGCAAAAAGTAGCAAAATGTTAACTTAAAACTAAAAGTAGCATAAGAAGGCAAGACTATTCTGAAGCAGATATTAAACAGAACAATGTTTTTTTAAGAAATCAGTAGATTTGTGGAAAAACTATTTGTAAATAAAGTGAAATCTTTTGAAAACAATAAAAGTTACAAAAACTAAAAAGAAAGCACCCATTTCTTGAATGAGCTGAACATTTTGACATATGAATGGCTAAAATTGTACGAACAATGCAAAAGTTAGATTGCAAAAAAAAAAAAACACCTAAAAACAGGAAGTCAAGATTCTAAACGCTGACTCAGCAGTCACACAATTACCCGCGTCTCCTAATGAGCCCAGTAAAACTCAACTTCTCACCCCAATTATCTGGGTGGTACAGACCCTGTCGCAGCTCTGTAGAGAACTGAGCAGCTAACGGTCGTCTGAGGTCAGGAACATAATGTCTGCATGTTCACTGTTTGAACTTCCAGAGGTTCTTACTTCACACTGTTGCTGAGTGGCTTTTCCCTTTTTTTCAACCTCACTTAGTAAATAAATCAAAGTCAGACATTTCAGGTCTCAGCTGAAGTTTGTGTTTAGTTAATTAGAAAATAAGACGATGAAAAATGTGAAAGATTAAAGCATGGCTGGTGGGATGTTTGCATGTTGTTAGCACTGATCCAAGTAATGCCATCTGTCTTCCTGGAGGGAGCGAGAGAGAAAGTGATATTTGTCTTCTTATTTTTTTTCCCCCAGATGAAATTACCTCAAAATTGATCATTTCCACTGACAGACTGGAACAAGCATTAAACGTGCTGCACGGCAGGTCAAAGCATTTTGCATGATAACGATTCATGAAAAAAAGGGAAGAAATAATAATATTAATAATAACAAAAAAGAATCTAAGGCTGCAGATTTTTCTTGGCTTTCCTTTTCAAGCGTTGATGTGGCCAAGTCATGGCACAATGCCTGACTGCAGACCGTCTCTGCAAAGTCTCTGCGGACACAACTTTTTATTTTGTTGTGACTCTGCGCAGCGTAAACAAACACGACCCGGCGCGTTAACGGGGCGGTGGGCCGATCTGTTGCCAAGTTCCAAACTTCATGTTAAGCTACGGGGAGCATTTTGTGGCTGCATATTTAATATTTCATGGACAATCACAGAAGTGGAAGTGATCTCTTCTCCCAAAAGTCCTCAAAAATAAAATAAATTGTTTCAATATAATATCATTTGAAGTCATCTGACTTATATAAAACAACAACAAAGTTACATTTTAGGTTTGCTAAGAGTTATTTTTTTAAAAAACACATCAGAGTAAAAGTTGCCCTTTTAAAAACCTGTTAAATTTGAAACTGTTCCTCCTCCCGTCTACATTTACTTTTAAGCCCCAAACATCATCTCACGGATGTTGCCAGGCAACAGACTCTCTCCTCCCTCGTTGCTCCTCTGCTTCATGTCTTTCTCTTTGCCCTCAGCTCTTTGACCCTCTTGACTGTCATGCTGTATTTTGTTCCTGTCTCTGACAGAGGTCTCTGCTCTGTGACTATTATAAAAAAAAAGCCATGGCCTGACCGTCCAGATGGTAAGAGGATGGAAAGCAAGTGACAAATATAACAAACCAGACGTTTAGGGCTGCGCAAAAATATTTAACCCAACTCAGAGAACCCTTTTCCAACTGACCCTCACTCTGCACAGATGCTAGTTTGAGTCAAAATACGATAGTTTTAAAGTGCCTGTGGCGTCAAATTTTTGTAATAAATTGAATGCATTTTTAGAAATATAATATTGATAACATGTTGCAAAACAAATTTCACGTCGCTTAGATGAACGGTTGTTGAGATATTTGTCTGTGAAGAAACAGGAAGTGATGTAAAAAGGGAATGTCAGCATGTAAACAGAGCGTTGTTACAACAGCTAACAAAACAGACTGTAGAGAAGAATTTGATGTGTCTTTAGATTATTTTTAGTCGCTATCAGAGAGAGACAAAAAATAATTAAAGTTCAAATAATTTTGTTTTAATAAACCAAGACCAGTGAGTTTATTTTATTAAAAAGTTCCCCTTTGATGCCACTTCCTGTTTCACTTTGGCTGAGCCAAATTCAAAAGAAAATAGGCCAGTTATATGATAAGATGGGTTAAATCATGTGTACTATACCAATTTTCTTAAGTATAAAGATGCTTTCTTTGACTTTTTGTATTTGAAGGATAGGCATGTCACAGGCACTAAAGTTAAATAAAGGCACTAAAGCAACAGTCCTAAAGTTTATCATTGCCTATCTGCCTGCCTGGCATAAAAACAGCCGATTCAATGAGTGCAGCAATGTCCACGTAAAGGCTTTTATAGTTTATTCTTTTTGAGTAAAGGCAAATATTTACTAATAATTCACATTTATTTGGTCTTTTTTATTCAATCAGAAAAGCAAAGTTTCAGTTTTGTAATTTTCTTAGGATCTTTCAGCTGTTAAATTCACCCATCTTGACTGGATTCTCTTGTAGTAGAAATTCAGCTCTACTTTCCTGATTCTGCAGTCCAAATCTTTCCGTTTTTGTATTTAATAGTCTTAAGGAGATGCTGTCTATATAAACTGTCAAACCATCACCTACCATCAATGTGTAATTGACTCAAAAGGCTATTAAGCAGAAAAAAACCTGCAGAAATGTTGTCATTAATGTGCGCGACTGGAGGTTTTATCAGATGATGTTGTGCATCAGGATAATCAACATTTCATTCAAATTAACCCACATTGTTGTGTTTTGAGAGCAGTTTAGTCTTAATGAGCTGCTTTTATGGTAAACAACAAAAACAACAACAGTTTTATAAAGAATTTACAATCAAGCTGGAGACACTCTTCTTCCTTTGGTGATCAGTGTATTCTAAGGTTGGGGTTTCTCATGCAATGTTACAACTCTTGAGCAATTTCCAGCTATATGTTTCGCTGCCTTGTGCTTGTTTTTCTTCTAAGCTTTCATTAAGGCCATTTTGCAACTTCAGACGTGGAAATGAATGCTACTATGATGAGCTTCACCTCATCATAACAAATGCGTGCACATTGCATTTCATCTAAAGACTTCAGATTAACGTCTAGTTGTTTGCTGTTTGCGTGTGCACCTTCTGTTAACGCGCTTCATTAACACCAACACTTAAAGATGTTAAGAAAACAAGAAAATACACTGAATAGTTTTCCTTCCTTGATTACCAGTGCTGAGCCTTTCCTCCTCGGCACAACACACACGTGTTGAACAAATGACTCAAACCTCCCACTGAAACACACCGTTCTGAAAGTACAGCTGTATTGCATTAACAGGAAAAAAAAACAAAAAAACAAAACAACGATTTCTGTCTCTGTATTCACAGACACTAAGTTTCTTGTTCTCTGTGAGACCAAACTGGTGCACAATCAAAGCCCTGGCTGCTTTTCTACTCCCCGAGGTACTCTGTTTATAATGAGACAATAAAATCCAGCAGATTGAGAGGCGAGCATGTTTACTGCAGGTGTGAAGCTCTGATAAACGACAGAGAGCTTTCTGTGCAATAATTAGCTGTGTCTTAGGAGGGGCTGCAGAAAATGCTGCGCTCTCTCTCTCTCTCCCTTCAGTCAGATGCATATTAATAGGCCTGAAAACAAATATATTCCTGGTGTGGTGGTATGAGTCTGTATTTGCCTGTGTTCATGGGTGGGTGAATGAGATTTGCTATTTGGATCGGTGTGTGTGCGCAGAAAATGGAAAGTAAATGTTGAGGCTGTAGGCCCCCATTTCTCTTGCCTCCTGCAACATTAACTGTCCAATCGCAGCATAATGGAGGGGAAACCATTGCAGTATTCAAATAAAAGCAAGCTGCCGCCCCCAAAAATGTATATGTGGTCACACATTAAGGAGGAAACATTAGTTTTTTTAAAATCTGCATGTTAGCGTGTGTTTTTGCTGCAGTGCGTGAATAGGTCCTCGGCAGTTCTGAGGGGGAAATGAATGAAAAATGTCAGGAGAAAAGCGATTAAGTGCTCTGGGGAGTCGGCGTGGGTGTCTGTGCTTTACGCAGCCCCTTGCTCTCTAAGTCTAACAAAGGAGTTGCAAGGAGGAGAGAGCCGCACTCCAACGAGCCCCCCTGGGCCAGAGGAAGGCAGACGAGAGGCAACCAGGGAGAAAGGGGAGCGAGTTATGCTTCTACGCTTTAACAAACAAACTATAAAACACCTTGCCAGAGCTGGGAGGGCAGTAGTAGAGGAATGGGGCCCAAGATATATATAAAAAAAAGCAGAAATGCACTAAATATATTTTGAAATGAGAGGCTCTGAATAAAGAATTAAATCATTTTAAGAGAGGCAGAAAGCAGTTTGTAAAGCAAGGGACAATGCATAACGCCCCCAGGAAAAGTGCAGAAGCTTTCCAGCTTTACAGACGAGCACTTTCTGACACTTAAACTGCTCCCATTTTGATGCATGACTTAAAGCTACAAAATCATAAAGGCTGGTTTCAAAAAAACGTCTGGAAATAGGACATAAAATCACGTTTTTTTTCCTCATATTGATGATTAATGTATCCTTAAATCTGTAGGCAAAGGTTGTGACCAGCTACCATCTACAGTGTGGGTTTGTTTACCTACCAGAACAGACAAACTAGCTGCGTTTCCATTACAAATGTGCGCAAAACGTTGTCGATATTTTGTTAATGTCGAAAAAACACATTTTCTCAGTTGCGGTGTTTCCATTATGAAAGAAATGCTATTGAAATCACGCGTGAATATGCTTGTTCATACGATATTCATGCGGTAGACAAGCATGTTGCTACCACAACACTAGTGATCAGAGGAGATGTGGGCGTCTCGAGCGACAAGCCTCTTATACTTGGGAGCGGATATGTATGTGGCGTTTTTGGGAAATTGTAGTCTGTGAGTTTACTACTTTCTTTTACAACTTCGGCGATTTTACTACTAC
>JAUBOC010000037.1:8894868-8907591 GCA_032275365.1 Anablepsoides cearensis | reverse complement strand
GACAGACAGACAGACAGACAGACAGACAGACATACGCGACCGAAAACATTACCTCCTCCCTTGGCGGAGGTAATAAAGGCTTATGATTCTTCAGCAGTGTAACCTGGTGATGCATAACCTGTATGAAAACTAAATAAGACTTCTCAAATCTGTCTCATCAGTTAGAAAAAATATCATGTTTCAACTAAACACTATTTGTTTTTAGATTTGTATATTAATTCGTCACACAAAATGTTATGAGTACAAATCTGTGCAATTAGTAAATTTTATTTAAAAAAATGATCATTTTGACATTTTAATGCTGCATTTTATTTTCTCGTCATTACCCTGCATTTCAAAGCTGCTCTGGTTCATGCATCACTACTTGAACTTTGCAATCCAGCGTCCAGACGTTCTCTTTCCATCAGCCTAATGGACGTTAGCCAAAGCAAAGTGACTGTGAGAGCTGAGACAAACAGCTCAGAAACACAAAAAGCCAAGATGGATATTCATTACTCTGCTGCTCCCATATGAAGTCGAGTCACAAGAAAAGTTTGCAAATTACAGCTTCTGTCACAACACAGAGAGCGGACACTGAAACAATCCATCCAAGTGTTACTCATAGAGGCTGTTCCTCTCAAATAAGTTTGTTTTTACTATGCAGACTGAAACTGTGATTAAAAGAAAAGTTGGGAGCAAAACAAAATACCAGACATTTCAGACTGGAATGAATGAAAAAGAAAAGTAAAAAACAGATAAGTCTGAATAGTTATTTTCTTAAGCAACCAGATCAGCAGACGATATCTGCCCTCTATGTCCAACAGGACAGATGAGCTAACAGCTAGTCAGAATGGAGGCGTCAGCGTCACAATACAGGCTTATGTAGGTCCACATATTGTTATTTTTACAGGCTCAAAATGCTGCAGCAGCTAGCTGTAGCACTTCAACAGGAAATTCATCATATTTCTGCCAAAACAGACAGAGATGCAAACATTTCAAACAATTAAAGACCTTGTATTTCTTTTGCTGCTGTTTATGACAGAATTTGAATTTACAGCCACCTCTTGTGAAATGTATTAATGATACGTGTTCAGAATGACTTGCAGCTAATAGCACACAAAATGTCAGCTCATTTCTTCTGTGAAATTCTCTGAGTAGCCATTTTTGTATTGGTTAATGTTAACCAGCTGTGGTGGCCATCTTGGACTGGCCTTACAGTTACTAAAGCACCTGCTCAAAGCCAGTATTTTGCAATGCATTGTCTACCTGTCAACTAACTGTACAAACACACACGTACACACACACACATAATAATCTACACATGGACAACTGTGACATTTTAAAGCCTGGATTTATTTTAACGTGGCAAAGTTTGTTTTAGAAAAAAAGTCCAATTACGAAACATTAGGCAGCAATTAATTTTTAATAATCTTTCCCCAGAACCTCATTTCAAATTGTTTGAAATAGCCCTTTAAATTTTTCATCACAGCTGCTTGGTGTTCAGAGCATGCTGACCCTCTGGCTCATGAAATATTCACAAAACCTTGGTTTAAAAAAATAGATATTATAAAACCTATGAGACAGATGATGATGATGATGATGATGATGATGATGAAGGAACATTTAGAACTTCAGACACATAAAGAATGAGTGAGTGTTTCCTGATGCCTCTCTGTGTGTTTTACTACTTAAACAGGAGGAAAAGCTGCAGTGGTGACATTATCAGCTCCTAGAAGGACCACAGTTCAACTCAGCCGCACATTTTCAGCCTGATGTCCCCCTGCCACACCCACCCACACACACACTTTACCTTGAACTGCAAAGCATGACATGAATAATTCAGAGCTTTCCGTGTTGTCCGAACAGCAGCTCATTTAACGAACGGTTCCTATAATAAAGCTGAATATCAAACCGGCGCTGTGGTTGAATTAAAAAGCTGTAAAGCAGTTTGTTTTAAACTACAGACTTGTGGATTCACAGTTTGATCCAGCTTTTCATGCATGGATAGTAACATTTCAAGATTTCCCTCACTTTCTACATAAAAAGAACATGAAACTGAGTTACTAGAGGCACTTTGTGCAGGTGTTGTCTGACCTGCAATAGCATGCTGCAGGGATGGCAGAGCAACAGAAGAGAGAGGCATTCAACAGATGAGTACATGCATTCACACAGGTATGAGCAGGGTTTTAGTTTACCGCTGATTGAAAGTCAACAGTTTGTTAGAGGCTGGATCCACACTGTTCATGTCCCCATGCGATGTCAGTCCAAAAACAAGAAGAAGAAGAAGCCGGCGGGTTTCCTCCCTCCTCTCCTCTCCTCTGCCTCCTTTCTCCCCGGCGTTAACAGATCAGGCACATCGCTGCTGCGCAAACTCCGACCACAGCTGATCACAAGCTGGCTGCTGGTGTGACTCCTCCAGGCAGGCTCCGACCGCGCACTCACTGCATGATGATGGTGATGATGATGATGAACAGCTCTGTCACAGGAGCTGTGTGTTTACTGTCTTATCTTTTCCCCCTCTTTCTTTCCTCCCGCTCTCTCTCTCTCTCTCACTCACTCACTCACTCACTCACTCACTCACTCACTCACTCACTCACATCAAACAAAACCCAACACATATTTTACTGTACATGTAACAACCTCTGCGTTTATCCATTCAAACATCAAACCGCTCAACTTTTATGCTTTTCAAAAATATTTAACTTTATGTGTGAAAGAATCACAACAGAAATACACTGACATCTCTAAATTCTTCAGTTGCTCTGCTTTTTTATTTTTATGCTACTTATCCTACTTTATTTTTATGCTACTTATGTTTTAAATTATTGCTATAAATTATTTAGAAATTTTCCTTTTTTAGCATCTAATGTTTTGCTTCTTTTAGCTGGACTTTTTCTACTTTTAACTATTGTTTTACAACGTTTTAGTTTTAAATTAGTGTTTTATTGCTTTTGGTTAACATTTTGCTACCTACAGTTTTAAGAGAGGAGTTCTATTAGAGTTTTTAGCTTACATTTTGTTATTTTCAAGTATTAGCTTTGGTATTTTTAACTAGTATATATGCCAACTTTAACTTTTGGCAGATTTTACACTTTGGAATATTATCATGGATTATTATAAAGATTTCATGTACTGTTTTAGCTTTTAGCTAGCATTTTCTACTTTTAGCTATTGTCTTGTAGATTTTGTCTTTCTAATGTTTTTATTTTGAATAGCATTTAGCTTTTTTCAGCTTTTAGTTTGTTACTGGACCATTACGTTTTGATAATATTTTTCTACTTTTAGAGCTTTTCTAATTTAGGCACTTCGATAAAAGCGCTGCCCAACCCCAGCATGTGTGTTGGTCGGATTTTTTTTTTTTTTTTTTTGCTTGTTCTAATGCTTAGCCCCCATGCTTATCATTTTGAAATCTATCTTAATGTTTTATGTAGTTTGTTTTCTGCTTTGGTTTGAAAATTTGTTGTGAAATTGTGATGCACACTATGTCTACCGAGCTCCGCAATTTTTTTACGGTAGCTTATAATGGAAGTCAATGAAGCACTTGCTTCTTAATTTTCAGCCTTCAAAGACCTCTAACTCCTTACTGGGTGGTCGATTTAAAAACAATAAACAGTTTTGGAATATGTACATAGAGCCTTTGCTCTAGGAAAGAAAAAATAGCTCTAAAACAAGTTTAAAAATCTTATCAAATTCCCATCTAATTGTGAACAGAAAGAGCAGGAGGGCAGAATCTATGAGCAGGTTTGTTTTTACAGACTGAATAAATGAAGGTTCAGTCCTTGCTGATTTTTCATAACTTAAAAAAACAACTTTAGATTATACTTTAAGTTACATTTTTGAATGACATACATACTTCCTGTCAACGACTCTTCTTCTTGTCTCATTCCTGCTGTGTACTGACAAATATTCAGTAGTGACCCCTATTGTTCAGGATCAAAACTGCAGTGAGTGCAGCAACTCGTCTCTCTTTACGTCAGAGCATGAGTCTAATTCCACCTTAAATTGGACAGGATTAATGAGCTAATGGCTAATCTGAGTGGGGCCAAGATGACACCCCCAGCCAGTGTTCTCACAACATATTGGGAGGTTGTTTGTAACACAAGCTTATCAGTCATTATTATGTATTAATAAAGCTACTGTTTACAGCCATTTTAGAAAAAAAGCTTTAGCAAATACAAAATATGTGCCTTCCAGGTGCAACTAAGTATAGAGTAGAGTACACAAAAAAAAGGAAAAATTATCAAGAAAATAGAGGGATGTGACAAAAAGCGTTAACACGTCGGGACCAAACTAAATATTTGAATCTACGGTTTCCTCCTCATTTTGTACTGAACACACACAAACCCACACACACAGGTTTACAGAAGGTGAAACATGAGCCTTAAGGTAAATCTGATACCTTTACAGTAGAAGAGCCAACGCCTGTGTTTGCAGCTCAGTCTGCATGTATGTACACAACAATAAAGAGTGCAGGAATGCCTGACTTGAGCTACGCGGGACTCAGCTGCTCATTAAATTTTAATCAGCAGGAACCCCCCTCTGTGGCTCCACGAACACTATTAAAAAACACCTAAAGCTAAAGGAACACAAACAGCATTTTCTTTTCTTTCTCTTTCCTAGAATTTTTAAAAATAGCTCCCTCTGAAAAGCAGATGTAATCTGCGATGATCTGACATGTTTTCTTGGGAAACAGGAGACTTGAGTCGGCATCGAGTTACAAGCGAGCCATCGGAGACACCTGAACATCCCCCAACTCTAATTAGAGCCCAGAGACAGAAACCCCACAGACACAAAAACATTCATACATTTTACATAAACGTGACCAGAGACATGCAGCACTGTTTGTTATGTAAGGCAGAGAATGTGTTTTCAACAGAAACTTGTGTCAAGTCTTTAACAAAGTAAGTTACCGAACACTACGGGCCGCTAACAAAAAGAAATGACCATAATGTGACACCAACCTGCTTCAGGTGGGGAATATAAACCAACTCATTCCAGAACAGCAAGGAACAAGACACCCACTGAGAAAAATACACAAAATTTATACTTTACTCTGTAAACATGAGCTGATATAATGACCTTATAAAAGAACTAGTATAGTGAGTTTTCTACCATGCTTCTGTAGAAAAGAACATCTTTTGTTGATAAAGGATATAATTAGATATGTTATGAAACTCCTAGAAATAATGCATTTTTCCTGCTGCCTTGTCAAAGTTAGCACTTGGTGTCTACATTGTGAATTAAAGCCATTTCTGTGTTTCCTAAATTTGATTAGTAGTGGTGGCCATTTTGAATGATGTTGCCTCTACAAGGTGAAAATCAGCTGTACTTTCATTAAAATCTGTCCAGCGGTTTGTGAGATATTTTGCTAACAGACAAGCACACCCATGCAGTTACACAACCTTTCAAATAGGGTGGAATAAACTCAACACAAGTGACTCTGTGCAGAAACAGAAGCTTACAGCTGCTGGTATTATATTGTGTTGTTAAAAAAGCATTACCCTTTCTTGTTCCTATAGAGAGTTGTCAGTATTGATTAGGAAGTGTGCAATAAGCTGTAAATCTTCAGCTGCGTGGAGTCTGGCAGTGCTGGACGATCCCAGGCTCTCTGGTCCCCAGACAGATGCAACTTCAGAAGAAGAGGATTTAAACGTAGGAGTAAAAGCATTACAGTGTGTGTGTGTGTCTGTCTGCCTGTGTATCTGTGTGTGTGGGGGTTATGGTGTCCATGCCAGTGAGGTCATAGATCACAGGTGTTCATGTACCATGAAGCAGATCAGGAGACTTCGACTCAGCAGATAATAATCCTTCTGAGTTAGGAGGTTCAGAGGTTGCGGGCCAACGTAGGCCACAACCTACGTGGGCCGTAGTCTGCTCATGTAGGCTGCATGAAATGAGAGGATCTTCAGATGTATGTTTGTGTCCCCATTACTATAGTGATATGTTTTATATCACATGCATTTAATTGTCTTTTAAGGGTATACCTTCGCAAAATTAATTATTATTATTATTATTAAAGAAACATTACACATAAATAAATAAATAAATTAATAAATAAATAAATAAATAAATAAATAAATAATTTGGGTTTAGCCCCGGTATCAGTAATTTTATTTATTTTTATTTAACATCTCATTGAAGCAACATCAGCTACATTGATAAAAAAAAATACAATTAAAAACAATTTTTTGGGAAAAAAAAAATGGTAAAAACTCAGATGTCTTGGTTTTTCTCTATAGTTTCCTAACGATGCAATGAATCCTATTGTCGGCCGTGTAGGATACTGAGATGCTGAGTCTTTGTTTTCTGGGTTTTTGGGACAACCTGCTGCGCAGCACAGGGATGGAAGCGGCCAACAAATGCACCATACATCGGCTGCAACCCCTGAATTGAGGCACGGCCCATGTTTTGCCATCTTCACAGGGACTTTTCATTGACTTCCATTCATTAATTTCTATATCCAAACCATAACGCACCCCTCAATTCAGACCACTCAAAAACATCTTTTGAACTTATGGGGCTCAGGCTTTTGGCCCTATAAGGAGCAGTGGGTCCTCACAATGTTATATATTTAGGGAAAAATGGGCCTTGCAAGCTAACATTATGCTAGAAAACACACACACACACACACAGCTGTCAAAGTGTACTGATGTTAGATCAATTAAGCAGCATTTTCTTTGAAATATGATCCACATAATAAAACACTAAACAGCTGAGAAGCTACAAGCTCCAACACAGAGCAGCTTTTTTCTGTCACGTGTCGTGATGCGATATGCAAACGACCCATATGTGTCGTGATGTTTGTTGTTTAGCGTAAAGCAACGACAAGAGGAAGCAGTTTGAATATGTGACTTTATTTTAATTGCATTGTTGTGTCAAGAAACTAGTTCATGAAGAACACGCAGGTTTTCATGGGAAGTTTAAAGAAACAGAGCCATTTTTAATTCAACCTGGGATTTATTTGTTGGCAAATAAAAAAAAAAAATCCTAATCACTTTATGTTACCCAAATAAGTGTTTTCCAGGAATTGTCTAAAGAAACACACATATGATTTGGATCCAGACCTCAGCCTGTTTGCTTCTACTGACTCTGAAATGCCAGCAAGTCACCGTGTGGCCTCAGTAAAATGTCACTGTGTCAGGTTGCAGCAGCAGATAATGGTGATCTCATAAATGTGATCTGCTGAATTAACCTTTTGTCTACAACAATCAGGCCATTCCTGGACACCCGTTTGCCCTTACCTCATTGACTAAATGTGTATGTATGGATGGATTGATTTTCATACTTAAAGAGAATCAGTCAGAAAGCAGAGAAATTGCACATTTTTATGAAATTACAGTGGTAATGTTGCAGAGTGCTGAAAGACTACTGAAAATGACTTGTTAAAGCTAACAGAAGCAGAGCCCTGGCTTAAACACAAAAGTAGCACAAGGTTAGCTAAAAAAGACGAATGTTTAATTAAAAGCTAAAATAGAAAAAAGGGTAGCAAAGGTAAAAATAGCAGAATGGTAGGTAAAAGCTAAAAGTAGCATAAGAAAGCAAAACAGAGCATGTAAGCTGATGCAGAAACGTTTATGAAGAAATTTTATGTACAGAGAAACAGAAAAAAAGGGGAAAAAATGTGAAAAATCCAAACAAACTATTAGAAAGAGAAACAACAACAACCTGTTTGTTTCTGAATGAAACCAGCTGTCCTTCACATAAATACAATGCTCTCACTCCTCCTATAGTGGAAAGCTGTGATCAGTTTATAAGGAAGGATGTTTCTACGCTGTTCACAAAAATAAAAGTCCTGATTTTGAACTCAGCAGCTTTTTTTTAAATAAAATCTGTGCCATATTAAAATCTAAAGATTAGACACAGATTTCTCTCAAAGCTGATGGTTCCATCACATGTATGTGACCAGTCTGCCCTCTTGTGGCTGCAGCTTTTATCACAGTGAGATCACAGATGAAAGAAATAATGCACAGCAAGCAGTTTTGTCAGCTGTGAATCTCTTCTGGTACCACATCCCAAACATGATCTGATGAACTCTAATCAGGCTACTGAAGCCACCTAACTCTTCATCATTTTTATCAGTGAAACGTTTCTGCCCGGTGAAACAAGGTGGGAAAGACAAACGGGTATTTTTTTCAAATGACAATGTCTTAAAAGTCGTCCAGTTTGGTTTTAAGCTTTGCTGCTGGAAAACTGGCAATTTTAGTTTTTACAGAGGAGAAATAGGAGGAAACACATCTGCTGAGGACAAATTCAAGGCTAAATCTTAGCTCATCCAAGTCTGAGGCTGTGGGTCTCAGTTGGATGAAGGGGAAATGCTCCCTCTTGAGTTGAGGTTTGACTTTAGATCAATGGGATATTTTTTCAGGAGTCTCGATCACAAGCAGTGGTCAAAAGGCATATCTCTCAGTATACTGCTCCAACCACAACACAGAACTCCCAATTCAGACTTTTAATCCTGATATCACTTAAAGATAAAGAGTGGCCAATACAAAAGGATTTTTGGAGAAACTTTTACTGGCTAAAGGCAACATGTGTTATTAGTGCTCACAGACCTTTATTTTACAGGATTTTACATCAAAATGGTTCTGTGTTTCAGCTGCTGTATAATAGTTGTATAGTGGTGCAGCTGATGAGACATGAAACCATCAGAATGGGTGCAAGTCAATTAAGAAAATAAAACTTAGGGGAAAAGTGTTGTGCTTTCTCAAAGAAAAGCCCACCTCTAATCCACATGAACCATATAGCCCAGGTCCTTGAGGGTCACTATCCTGCACGTTTCACTTGTTTTCCTGCTCCAACACACCTGATTCAGTGATTTAATCACCTCTTCCAAAATCAGAAGATTGGTAATCATCCTTAAAAATCAGCTGTGTTGGAGCAGAGAAACCAATGAAACATGCGGGATACTGGCCCTCACTGACCATCCAGCCTGATTTTAAAGATCCCTGAATAACATTTAATAAGAAATGTTTGTCTTTGATTTATTGTATAAAACAACAACAAAAAAAATAAACATTTTTAAAAGCAAAATTCCAACAAACATTTGTACGTCTGAAATACAAATTCTTCACAGCAAGAGGTAGCAAACATGTTTCTTCATCTTTTTCAGCTCTGAATAACCTGGTTGTGCAGAATAACAACAGGTTATTTTAACATCAGTGTGAAACACTCATGTTTACAATTTCACCCTAAAGCACAGTGTTGCTCAATTAGCTTGCTAGAAGGGTGTTCCCTCTCTCAATTGCAAAATTTGACCAATTTCAGTTCCTCATTTGATGCCTGAGAACATGTTATATGATGGAGAATGTTGAAATGTAAACAGCTATAAATAAAAGGACTTTAAGGTCAAGTCTGACTCAGAGATGGTTTCAGAAAGTTGCACTATCTGAACTGTGGTCTGGCTCTGCACACGTGTTTTCAGCTGTTTGTTTGCAGAACAAAAAGCACGATTAGTTTATTTGGAACAGCTTGAAGTGAGTGGCTGTGCTGCAGCAGGAGGCATACTGTAGGGGGAAACACAGACGATTTCTAAAATAACCTCCAGAGCCTCTGCAGAAAGAATGCCCTTATGTTTCTGCTTGGGCTTTTAAAGAGGCTTTATTTTTTTTTATTTTTTCGTTTGTCTGCGTCCTGTTCTGTTGTCTAACTGACAAAAGGCTTTTGGCTAGCCTCCCGTGAAAAAAACCCACAGGGTAAAACTGAACGTTAACCCTTCAGGGGCTCCGTTTCCTCCTCATGTCTCCCTCTGGATCCCTCAGCGCAGGTTTGAAGTGTGACTTTAGACTCTCGCTTTCTGTTAGCATCACCCTAAATAGACAGTGTGGTAATAAAGGGAAACTTATACAACTCTGAGTACAAAAAAGGAACTCCCCACAGCCTGGGCGCATGTGGCCTGCGGCTCATCTCGAGGTGGCTGCATCCTAACCAGAGGGCAGCTTTAACTACAGCTCACTACGCTCGACTTGTTCCAGCCAACTATAATGAGAACAATTTTTCTTTTCTTTTTTTTCTAGCCTCCAAGTTTTTCTGGATCAGCACACAGTGCATTTTAATTTGTAGGTATTTCTTAAAGGCCTAAATGGAAGCAGATGTTTCTAGTTTCCACGAGTAAAAGTTTACATAGGGTTGTAATCAAGTGAGAAACATTCTTTTTCCTTCTTCTTCTTCCCTTTTTCTTGTGATTTTTCTTCTGGTAATTTAGATCTATTTTTCCATCTAGATTAGCCTCTTGTGCTGCATTGTGTGCTGAGCTATGTGGCCACATATGGGAGTGATTACAGTCCAGTGTTTACCACAACCCACAAGGGGACTGACTGAGCAGAGCAGAACCAGTCTTATGGACAATGTTTCAGTTTCTCCACCTTCTGCCTTCTATGGATATAACCTCTGTCTTCAAATTCAAGCCCATCAAGCAAGTTTATACCCAAATAAACACGCTTTGGTTGCAAACATTAGGGGAAAGAAAAATATATTATTCACAAGAGATGCATTACCTGGATTTTCACAACAACTAGCTGATGCTAACATTTCACCAACCATTCAATTTGGCTGCTATCGATGTTTAACAAAGCAGCGTTTGCTCCATGTTTATAACATTACTGCAACTGCAGCAACATGGCAAAGATACCAAAAGTAGCTTTAAAAGTTGAAATGTTTTATTCAGCCTACCTGAACTGAGAAGGGTGTGGCCTCCACGGGCTGCAACCCCTGAATTGAAATACAGTTCCTCTCCGTTCATCTGCAGATACTTTCACACCTGCTGTTTATTTGCAAACAACCCAGCTGCATTCACTTAGTAATCAACTAACTGTGTGTTTGTGCTCTGGTTCTCAGCCAGTCGCTAAATTATTTTAGTTCCCTCCACAACTGTTTTGGCTCTACTTTTTTTATTTCCTGGATTTATATTTGCACCCTTGGGTCCTCTTCACTCACAACTTTCACAAAAGGTTATTTACATTAAAACAAGAACTAATTTAGTAGTACATGGTCCTGATAACTTTAAATATCTATCTATCTATCTATCTATCTATATTTTTTTAATTGTGAGCATTTTTCAAGATGATCAAATGATTAATTGTCCAAATGTGACAGCCAACCCCCAAAATTCCTGTGATCTTTCTAAATACAAATTAATTAAATCTACAACATTCCGTTTCTAACAAAAATTGTAAAACACAGCAAAATGACCATAATTTAGATAAAAAAAAAACATTTAGAGGATCTGAGGGGTTCACTGCAGACTGGGGCAAATGTCCATCATTCATCCACCACCTTGCAGAGCAACAGCTCAAGGGACATAAAAAGAGGATGATCATAAACTAAACACAGTTTGAGTGAATTGTACCACGGCGGGGCTTGGGGAGTAGTGTGATTGTGGGCGTATGTTGTGATATAGTCACAAAATCATGTTTGAGAAAAGTAGTGTGTGATGAGGAAACAGGAAGACATGTTGGGACCCCCCTGGGCACCAGGGGTCTCTGGTGCCCGTCCAGCAGTCACTGTTCTACAGGGTGGGTACAACCTGGACAGGTCAAAGTGTCCATCTCAGAATCACAAACAAGACAAACAACCATTCATAATCATTAATCATGAATAAGAAAGATACATACAGGTTTTGGAGCAACACATACTGCCATCCAAGCCACATCTTTTTCAGCAACATTCCTGCTTAATTCAGCAAGACAATGCCAAGCCACATTCTGCAGCATGGCCTTGTAGTAAAAGAGTGCAGAGACTGACCTGCCTGCAGTCCAGACCTGTCTCTTTTCAAAAATGTGTGGCACATTATGAAGTGCAAAATGCAAAAACAGAGACCCTGGACCACTGAGCAACAAGTTGTTCATAAAGCAAGAATGGGAAAGAATTCCACCTACAAAGTTTCAACAATTAGTGTCCTCAGTTCCCAAATGCTTATTGAGTGTTGTTAAAAGGAAAGCTGCTGGAACACAGTGATGAACATTTAATATTTTCATTTAATTGTATAGGTTGAAGAGGATTTGCAAATCATTGAATTCTGTTTTTATTTATGTTTTATACAACGTCCCAACTTCATTGGAATTGGGGTTGTACAATTTGCATGTTTTTCAAAGTTGCATGGCATAAAATGGTCAAAAATTGTTAAAAGAATAGTAAATCGGGTGCACTGATGCAACAGAACTCCTAAAAAGTCCAATTTAAACCGTCTGCATTTATATTGTTTCTTGTCAGCTGTGAAGTCTTACGCAACAGTGAGCTGTTGGTGTGAAATGATTCACTGTACACAAAGCAGAGGAGTTCAGCTTAAGCCAGTAAGAGTGTCAGTCCTCTAATGCACCTCCCTGCTGGGTGCTTTATGACGGACTGGAACATGGAGAGACCCCAACAGTCCAGCTCAACACAAGCCTGTGTGTCAGACATCAGCATGTCATGTGTGATCAGAGATCTAAAAACAGATCGGACATTAAAACATATGTTTTACTTTAAATAAAGCTTTGAAGCTTCTTTAAAAGCCTCATATGGAAACCACAAAAAGGACAAGCCCTGATACACATTTCCTTTTCCTCTTTTTCTTTTTTTTTAATTTAGCTAGTTTTCACTCACGAAGCTCATGTGAAGCAACAAGCACTTCGACTACATCTGGATTCATTCCTGCGCCAATCAGATGAGCTGCAAGCTACGACAATGTTAGGGTTTTGTTTACTGAATGTTTCCCAAAAGAACCAGATACTGATGAAGAACAGAGTGAGACGGACAACGGATGTAAAA
>JAUBOC010000037.1:8811276-8821793 GCA_032275365.1 Anablepsoides cearensis | reverse complement strand
GGTTTCCCCCACCCCTAAAAACATGTACAATAGGTTGCCTTCAGGCCCAGGCCGCCCTTGAAAATGAGATCTGAGATTTCAACGGGACTTGCCTGGTTAAATAACGGTAAAATAAAAAATAAAAATGCACTGTAGGCCTTTTTTATTCTCCTGGATAGAGTGAATTTAATTTTGGTTGGATGAGAAAATAAATAAATATGTACTATTCTGGCACCATATTTGTTTGTACACCTGTATGGAACAAAACACTCCAGCAGAACACAGCAGACATATGTAGCCTAGTATGAAGAGGCAATGACAGAGGTATACTACTGAATATTTGTTTTCAAAATTTTTCCAACATTAACAATTTAATTTAACATTATATTTAATTACTCTCTTTAAAAAAAAGTTTTTTGGGGGGGAGGTACTATAGGTCCCTGTGGCGAGGCCTAAGCTTTTGTCTTTAATGGCTTTTTTCCCTCTTTACATTACTTTTATGTTTATATTTTCAGTTTTAAAACCAGTACTTCTACACTTGTACTTGAGTAAAAAGCTTGAGTTGATACTTCATCTTCTACAGAAGTCTTTTTAAACCCTGGCATTTATACTACTGAGTGATGAATGTGAATACTTTTGACACCTCTGGCCCCTGGCTCTCACAGAACTTAGAAGATAGTTTTACCCACAGGTGTAACAACTTATATACAATATTTTTTAGTTTACAAAAAACAGAAACAGAGATCAGGTAAATACTGCAGAACGTAGTCATGATGACAGGTCGAGGGGGACCGTCTCCACAATACATCTACCCTAAGAGTCAAACATCTGAGTCATAGCAGCTTAGCAAAGACAAAAGACCAAGAAATATTCAAAAAAACAAAGATATTTCAGGTTGCTGCCTTTATTTTATACAACAAGGGTCTTCTCCGGAGACATTTTACACAGACACAAAATAAAATTTCACTTTTGGCAGGAAGACACTGCACTCTGACAGACATGTGAGGGAGACTAAAAATCCCATTAGAGCTGATCAAAATTCAAAGGGGTAGCATGCATAGCCTGCCCTGAGCCTAAAATCTATTCCTGTCAGCTCTGAGTAGATAGCCAGAGATGGGCTAAATTGAGACATTCTATTTTAGTAGGAAGAGAGTGAAGGGATGGAAAGAAAACAGCGGTAGAGAGGAGGAGGGAGTTAAAAATAAGAAACTAGGAGAGCTGGGAAATCGGATGAGGGGGAAAAAATGCCTGAAACGTGTTTTTATTTGTAGAGAGACGGAGGCCTCCTGTAAATAGTTACATGTTTGTTTCCCAAAGAAATTCCGGCACACATACGCCCGTCCTTTTTCAGAGGCAGCGAGCCGTGGAAGACGCAGAATCTGTCCATGCGCACGGAGAAACACCGGCCTTTGTTAGCCAGCCTTGTTTAATCGATCAGGGAGGCTGTTAGAATGCATGAGGTCTTCCCTAAAACGGAGCGCTGTGCCTCAAACACACACACACACACACACACACACACACACTTACACAACTTGCATACAAAGATGCCTGTGAGTACACGCTTTCTTTGCCACTGGGTAAACTGAATGTAACAAATTCTCAAAAAAACACACACACCAGCACAGTAGGACCAGTCGAACGTAGCTGGGAAAACATTTGAAAAAAACACTTTGCTGAAAGGCTCCACGGGATATCAAATTGTGTTTTTTCTCTTCAGCTCTGTGGGAATGGCAGGTGTGTGAGTTTGTTAAAGACTTTACTGAACAAGCAGAAAGCCTTTTCCCTCCTCTCGTATCATGTTTGCAGCCATTTTCTCACATTGACTGAGGCTAAAGAGATTAGCCAGGGGAGACGAAACGGCCACGGCTCTGCCAGCCACCACACAACGCCTCTCCCTTCCAGGACTTCCTCTCAGCTCTGCCGCCGCCGTCACTTCATCCCTCACTCTCTTTAATCACACTCAAATCCTGCTTCTGTGCTTAGTCCCTCAGCTGAGAGCGCTGCACTTTTAAATGAAATGGTAAAGTACTTTTTTTAAAGGCAGAGGAGAATAAGGGTAACTAAGCAATGGGAGTCAATATTCATCTGTGCAAAGTAAATATATTTAACTTGGCAAACAAGCCTAAAAGAGCACACCTGCTGCTCAAAGCTCATGTTTGCATTCACAAAATGTCAGAGCAGTGGAAAAGGTCCAGCCTTAAAAAAAACTGACCAAAAACCTTTTCCTGTGCATCTGGCCATTAGTTGCTTAAATGACTCATAAGTTAAAAAAGTTGCCTAATGAGAAACAAACAAACAAATATCCTAAAAAGAGTCAAAAACTGGATTGAAAATGAGTGAAAAAAGCATAAAACTAGTTTTGAAAGACGTTCAGGAAACACAAAAAGACTATTGACCAGAAAATCTGTCTCCTTGACCGGTTTTTTTGGGGTCGGGGGGGGGGTCGCACTAAGATATGCTGTAGCATGTAAAACGTTACAGTGAAGATGATAGACGTTTCTATGTGATCCGGTCTCTTTCTTCTCATTTGTCTTCATCAGAGCTAAGAATTGAGACCCCGCTGAGTGGTCTAACAATGCTGGACTTAAACTCAGACAGGCTTTCTGAATCTGAGCCCCTCTTTACATTAGATGTGTGAGACCCTCCAGCCTTGTTCTTTTAGCAGCAAACCTGATGCTGTTAACGGCCTTTAGTGACGAAGAAAAAAAACACAAAAAAAACAGCTTAAACCCATGAAAGGGCCTGTATTTAAAGTCATTATCTATGCCTCTCAACAAAGTGCTTCACAACATGTCAGGACACAGGAGTTTTCTAATTTCACCAAGAATAAAATATATTAAAATATAAAGATTGTATGTAGTTGACAAGGTTTTTCAGTTTTCCTGTGATTTCTTTTTAATTTCCTGAAACAAATAAAAAGGATAAGAAATCTGTTGTTTGTTTCTTACAAATCAACAACTATAAACTTTAGCACATTAAAATTTATGTTTTAGATGAGACTGGTTAAGATTTTTTTTTCCTCTTACAGATGATTATTTGAGAAAGCAAAAGGATAGTTTGTGATGCTTAAGGCAACAGAAAAGTCCTTCAGATTAGATATCTCTTTTTACTGTATTGATCGGTGAAAATGTGTAGAACTGTAATTTCAAACATAACCTGCCGCGGAGCAGCTGTGATTTGTAGCATGGTTACCATGGTAATGGTTCAGGCCATTAAAAAAAATCCAGGTCAAAATGTAACTTTCCTAATGAACATGAAATTTTACAACCTAACAGGAGCATTGCAGGAACACGGTGAATTTAGCGAGGCAAACCAAAACAAAAAAAAGGGAAAGCAAATACAAAACAGCAACATCGACAAACAAACTAAATTTTGAAGGCGTGCATTAAACAAGAGAAGGCTGTAAATCAAAAAACTGAAAAGTCTGACGCCGACTTGATGACAGAGCGATGAAGAAGGGAGCGAGTGTACTGAGTTCAGCAATAAGCTGATTGAATAGAGGTGCTGGTGTAAAACTGAGAAACACAAGAACAGCTTTAGAAAATAGCAGCATAAATAAAGACAAAAGCATGTAAAATACAAAGTTGTGTCGTGTTTTTCTAATGGTCCTGTTTACGTCACTATGATGATGATGATGATGATGATGATGATGATGATGATGATGATGATGATGATGATGATGATGTCTTTTTTTAGCTTAAAGAGTAGTGGGACATTGGGAGATCTTAGCTGCTGTGCTGCTGAGAGCCAGTGAGATGAGAGGACCCACACCGCTCTCCTATTTGGACGTTACATGTTCAGCTGCAGCCAGCAGCAGACCCTAATGCTGCAGAGGGAGGCAGGTACACTGACACTCATCAAGGACAACAACATCCAACCAACAGGCTCCATGAAGCCAACAAACCCTGCTGCATCCTGGTTCAGTAAAATTATAATAATAATCAGCGCTTTTCTATTTTCTGCTTTTTTTTCAATGGATGCATAAGCCCTCAGCCAGACTTAAAGGAAAAAAAACATTTTTTTTAATAATGTTCTGTGAAGTTATAAACAGTCTATCTTACCTGCAGAATAAAAAAGTAGCATGAGTTATCAGTCAAGCAAACAGCTAATCAGACTGAATCAGGTGTTTATTTACATGTAGCTGTTCAGTTATTTAGGATGTATTCACACCATGAAAGTCCTTCTGTCCACTTGGCTGGTCTGGACCAAAAGTGGACTTTATTTATTTTGTTTGGTGCGGTTTGCATTCACATGTTGCTTTTTTGCAAACAAACTATAAGTTGTAAACAAAGCCATGAGGGTGACAGTCATTGCTCCCATTGGACAGAAAGAATGGGGGCGGGGCTGAGCGCACAGACCCAGAAAAAAAACATGGAAGTCCTGTGTGCTGCGGCTCTGATGTGCACATTTATGCTGATAGTACAACTGCAATACCATTTAAAATGTCAAAAGCAGCTAATTTAATGGTGGTTTCGCGATGATATTCTAATTTTGGAGCGGCGTCAGTAAATGTGTGCCCCAACCCAAAGGAGACGAGGTGCTCGGCGTGTTCTGAACCACAACATGCTGGCAGCAGAACTGCTAAGCAGAAGACGACGAATCGGGTATGATTTCAGTTTATTTAGCTTAGCAATGGTGGCTCGTGAAGTCCAAAAAGGCGCATGTTTCCTGTAGTTGGTTGGAGTCCGGTCTGTATTCACACCAGAATTTGTTTGGAAGCAGACCGACAACACCTCAAAAAGCGGGTCTTGGTCCGGTTGTTTGATCTACACCAGAGTTGGCATGAGTTTATCCACACCTGAACAAAACGTCCGGACCAACGCTGGAAACAAACTCTGGTCCGTTTTAAGTGGACCAAATGTGTCAGGTGTGAATATGACCTTAAGACTGAAGACTGGGTCACTTTCTCACTCACACCATGGTGCAACTTAGAGTTACCACTTAGCTTAACATTCATGTTTATGATGTGTGGGAGGAAACCAGAGTGAACAGAGAAAACCCACTCATGCATAGAAAGAATATGCAAACTCTACCCAGAAAGGTCCTTATAGCTGAGAGGTAGCAGCTCTACCAACTCAGCCACCACGCCGTCCTAAACTAGACACATGACACTAAAATTAAAAAAAAAAAAAACAGGAAGGTGCTGTATTAATCAGTTGTTCCAAACAAAATCATTCCACGCATTTTTATCTTACAGGAAGTTGCTATTTAAATATGTATTCATCAGCCAATCTGACAGATTAAGTGTATTTTCAAATAGGAACTTGATGATCAGATGCTAAAACAGGCTGACAGAAATCTCACACACATTTTCCTGTTCTGCAGCATCCAGCTGTGCAGCACCATGGTGGTCATGTTTACGCTTCACTCATTTGCAAGTTTGGGAACTAGGTTGCACAAACACCTACCCCGTTCTCAAACATGCACACACGTTTGGTGTCTGCCGCTCTAGAAAGTCTTTTGTCAAATTGTAACTTTTATACACACAGCAGTCACCTACAAACAGCATTATTACTCAAAACAACAAAAAGATGAAATGTTCAGCTTGAGTATGTGCAATGAATTTAAGTGCCTGTGACATCAAATTTTTGTAATAAACATGAATGCATTTTTGGAAAGATAACAATGATAACATGTTGCAAAACAAATTTCCCGTCGCTGAGATGAATTGTTGTTGAGATATTTGCATGTGAAAAAACAGGAAGGGATGTAAAAAGGGAATGTCTGCATGTGAACAGACTGTAGTGAAGAATCTGATGTTTCTTTAGATTATTTTTAGTTGCTATCAAGGAGAGATGAAGAAGAGTTAAAGTTTTTAAAAAAATTGTTTTAATAAACAGAGACCAGCGAGTTTATTTTATTAATGAGTTCCCCTTTTGATGTCACTTCCTGTTTCACTTTGACTGAGGCAAATTCAGTTATGTGACAAAATAAGTAAAATCATGTGTACTATGCTAATTTTCTTAAGTATAAAGATGTTTTCTTTGACTTTTTGTATTTGAAGGACAGGCATGTCACAGGCCCTTTAAGGAACAGGTTGAAGTGACAACTATATCACACACTTATATATAAGCATTTCCTGGCACATGTGCAGTTTTCCTTCCTTTCTAGAAACATTTCTGCCTTGCCTTGCTTTCACTCAGAGTCGTTCAGTGGCCGGTCGATGCATCACTGCACTCTCAAAATAAATTTCATCTGACAGCAGCACACTCCTTTCATTCTGTGTGTGATTACGCTGGTATTGTAAAAGTACTTTCCGTCCTCCATCACAGGGGAAGGACGAAGGACGGAGGATGAGTGTGCAAGGCCCAGACGACCTTTTTTTAAGTCGGTTCGTTTCGGCAGCGGGGCACGATCACTATTAACACAAAGGCTTTATCAAATTCTGTTTAACGCCGAGAGCATCCGGGTCATTTCCTTCATACTGCTGTCTTTAAGGAGGAAGTCTGAAGAGCTGCTGAATCTTCCCACACAACAGAAACGTGACACTGTGTGAATCTTACCCTGATTCTCCTCATAGCCGCCACGATCTCCATCCGACTGTTGGGTCTGGGCACGTCAATACTCCCCACATACTGTGGAAACACACACATCAACACACATCAACTGTTGTTTCTAAAGCAGGAACAGTAGAGCCAAGCCCTAAGTGGATTGCTAGTTGCAAGTCTTATTTCAAAAATTTCATAGCAGTTCCTTTATTTAAAAAGCCTTTTAATTGCTGTCATTTTCATATCATAGTTATTCTGACAGAAATATCACATTACTAGCAGAAGTGCCCCAAGCTGAACAGAAAGTGGTACGGTTAGCTACTTTTGACAATGTTTGAGCTTGCAAAAAACAACAACGGCTGTGTCGCAATCCAGGGGTTGCAGTCCATGTACACTCAAAAAACAGATTGTTGGATTTACTTAACTCGGTTATGTCAAGTGGTTCCACTAAATTAACTGAGTTGAGTAAATCTAAAGCACCTTGCACAATTACATTGAAATAAATAGTAAAAGTTACATTGGACTTACTCAACACAGTTAAGTGATACTTGACATAACTGAGTTAAGTAAATCCAACAATCTGTTTTTTGAGTGTAGACCACAGCCCGTGGAGGCCAAACCCGTTAAAGTCCGGGCAAGCTGAATATCACATCCCATAAAAGCCTAAAACTTAAAATGCGTTGGAACATGTATGCACATGCCTTTAAAGGAGGTACAATGTCACAAAATTCAATGTATTGTTGAAAATGTTAAAGTGCCTGTGACGTCAAATTTTTGTAATAAATATGAATGTATTTTTGGAAAGATGACATTAATAAAATATTGTAAAAAATATTTCACACATCTGAGATAAAGGGTTGTTGAGATATTTGCAAGTGAAAAAACAGGAAGTGACGTTAAAGGGGAATGTCTGCATGTGAACAGAGCCTTGCTAAAATGGCTAACGACACAGACTGAAGAGAAGAATCTGATGTTTCTTTAGAATATTTTAATCACTATCATAGAGAGATGAGAAAGAGACATAGTTCAAATAATATTGTTTAAATAAACAGAAACCAGGAAGTTTGCTTTCTCAAAGAGTTCCCCTTTGATGTCACTTCCTGTTTCCTTTTAGCTGAGCCAAATTCAAAAGAAAACATGCCAATTATGTGACATAAAGGGTAAAATCATGTGTATTATGCCAAGTTTCTTCAATATAAATATATTTTCTTTGACTTTTTGTATTTCATGGATATGCATGTCACAGGCACTTTAAATTAATATTAAATTGCCATTTTTAGCAATATTATGGATAAACTCACTTGTGTATATCCCCAATGTCTCTGTGCCTGATTAAAAGTTATGTCTTCATACTTCCCACTAGATAAACAGTGGCACCCTGAGGACCAACCAAGCACATTTGGGTGAAACTTCAAGCAATCATTTAAACAATGAACCCTTTCTAAAAAAAAGTAAACACCCGCCCACAACTTGTCCCGACCCTCCTGCTGAATCATCACCACCTGGGGCAGATTCATCTTCAACCGCTGCAAAGCAAAACATTGACTTGAAACAAGGCATTTCTATTTCAGACCAGATCCTTTCACATAATGAAGATGATGCTGCTCTGCTTCATTAGGAAGCTCTGCGCGGCTCGCATACATCTACATTCATGAGGAGCTCCAGGGGAGCCTTTGATGCTGCCGTTATTTAGATTACAGTCAATGAACTGGGAGCGTAAAAATCTCTACCACTGACTTAGCAAGGAAACAGCTGTGGCTCTGACGTTTTACATTTGCTTTAGCGACACACCGTCTGCTCTTTTTCAGCTTCATTCATTCATGAGCTCATACCGAGTTCAGTGACTGACTTGGTTTTTGTTGTACTCGTGGTTTGAGATGGAACATTCATTTTCTGTGAAATACTAAAAACAAAAAACCTGAGTTGATAAAAAAAGTAGGTCAAATAAAACAAACATCCTGGTGGTTGAACTTTGGAGCAGAAACACTCCCTCGTTTTAAATCTTCCAGTTTCCTGGTAAACGGCTCAAGATAAAAGACGTGTGACTGAACAGTCAACACTGTTTTACTGTTTTATACAAAAGATATCATTTGTATAAAACTTATATAACTTGTATAAAACATTTTCAAGTTCATACAATGGGGGTGTAAGAAAATATCAATACAGTGAAATTTTTTTCACTTTCTGATTCTCTAAAACACAGTATACATCTTAAATTAAGGTTTAAAGTGTGAACTTTCATGCCAGCAGTTCATTCTAAATGTAAAAGCTGCCACAAATGTATTAACTAACAAACTATTTAATGGCACTGACAAGACGAAAGTACATCAGACCATTTCATGTCTCTTCAGACCTAAGTGTCTAATAACAAAAAGAAACTTGTATTAGGATTGTATTTAATGGCACATTTGACTCAACCACTGAAAACATGGATGAAATAAGAAATAAGAAACATAAAATACATATAAAACATGCTGAGTTTTATTAAATTATCATTTTTGCAGGACAAAAATGGCAATATATTGCAATATATCAGATCGGACCCCTGTGTCATAATATGTATTATCGTATTAATGAATTCTTGCAATTTGTCCACAGAGGGACTGTGCTGTACCACTATGTTCATAAACATACAGACATCAAGGCAAAAAAATAAAAATAAAATTGTTCAAATCAACTGTGTTTTACGATACTGTGGCAAGGTTTTAAATCACTCTTATGCTTTTAAATTTATTTCCAAAGAGTTTTTTCTTATGTTGCTTTAAAGAGGAGCATTATGTATTTTCCAGGATTTCAGTTCTATACCAGAATCAAGTTACCTTCAGTTTAGGAGTGTCCCGATCCGATATCAGCCAAAAACTGAGTATCGAATTAAAATCAAAGGTATACGCACTCCCATAGTCTATTCCAGCAGTCTGCTCCAGCATTTCTTTCCAGTAGCGCTTGAATCCAGCAAGCTGAGTCCGCATGATCACAACACCACACTGTGCTAACTGAGTAGCAGGGTGTAGTAGTGATGACAGCAGTGTGGCTGCATTTTTAATTACTATCCATAAAAGACACTGCAGCTGAGTGCAAAAGTTTTCATGCACGGGTTCTGTGTGGTGGCACAGAAGCAGGGATTTATTACTAGAGAGCCAACCAGGCTCCACTCCCCAACCTGGCAGCAACAGAAGCTAAGTTCCTCCCAGGGACCCAGCTGCACGAGCGCTGAGAGGGCGAGGCTCTTTAGCGCAGTGTCAATTACCACTGAGGAGCACAGGAGCAGGGTGACAGCTCAGCATGCCGAAATGCCTGTCTGCTTAAAAAAAATCTCCACATCATGCTCAGACTGCAGAAAGTGAAGATACAGCTGTAAAAATGTTAGCTTTCAATTTAGTTAACTGACAATGTATCATTTGTTTTTTGCTATAAGTGTGACAAGTTTATTTTGTTTACGCTATAATGAAAGAGCAATGATTATACTGGTTTGTGCACAGTCAGTGAAACTGGAGCTGTGGAATCTTAACTTAAGCACAGAGGATCACATTTTGGAAAATGGACAAAATTGTTTTGTTTTGTTTTTTTGTCCCTACCTTTAATACTTTAAAAATATTGTTTTATTTTCATATAGAATGTTGACCTCAGATAGCTACATGGTTATTTTTCTTTTTACTCTGTAGGTTATTCATTTTTTAAGTCTCAGACTCAGAGTAGGTTTTTTACAAAAGCCAAGCACTGTTAGTCATGTTATAACAAATAAATAATAATGGTCAAATAATAATACTGGTCACATTTTTTTAATGCGTTGAAAATATACGTATCGGACTGGGAGCCAAAAAACCTGGATCGGGACATCCCTACTTCAGCTGTGTATATACCAAAAATAAATTTAACTTTGCATCATGGTCTATCTAAACATACAAAAAGTCGACAAATTATTAAATTTCAGACCAAAAGAATATTTTCTATAGGTTAAAATTTTACAAAATAGTAGGGCTGCACAATATATCGAAAATTTATCGTCATCGCGATAAATCGCATTGCAATATGCATATCGCAACAACTGCA
>JAUBOC010000037.1:8797785-8811176 GCA_032275365.1 Anablepsoides cearensis | reverse complement strand
TATGTTTCGGTTTTATTCTTTGCAACAACAGAAAAACCTGGTTGCACAAATGTGGGTGCTTCAGACCCCGTCCCCCATGGTGCGTCCCCACCAACCTTCAGCACAAAGTTACACCCTTGATCTATTCTGATGTTTAAACTTTTGGCCAATAAGCTTTAGTAGTACACTGAAAGTACATTTTTTCCACACAAACTGGTTTATTTGTAGCATATTAGAAGATTATCTTACTGTCAGTATACTTCTAAGTATACTTTCGTAAACTTATTGTGGGTCAATACAGACCTAGAGGTAGGCCTATACTTGTTAGTAAACTGCTAGTATATGCTGGTAAATAAAAGTACACTTAAGGAAATACACTTTTATATACTTTAGTGTAATTAATGACATGTACTTAAAGTATAATTATTTTTGGTAAGTTTATAAACTTAAAAATGCATTGTATAATGCATGTAAAGTATGCTTTTTATAAACTAAAAAAGTCCCAATGTAATACTTACAAACAAGTATTAAATCTGTATACTTTCTAGTACACTACAAGTACACGGTGCCTAATACTTGATATACTTAAACTCAAGTATACATATTAAAATGAACTTGTACTTTTTGCTAAGGGAAACATGCATGGAGCCACATGGATGCTGCTGCCATGTGTTCAAACTTGACACTGGACCCCAGCAGCAGCAGGGTCCGGTGCACCTGCCACTCCAGCAGCAGAACACTGAAACCCTGAGGAGACACAGTTTATAGTCAAATAACTCAAAACAAACTAAAGGGAACCTCGGTCTCACCTTGGCTTGGAAAGAAATGCCGTGCTGATAAGCCTCCTCGTTGTGCAGCGGCAGCCGGGAGTCCGCCACGTCATCCACCAGGTTGTACCTGTTCCTCGCGGGCATCCCGGCGGTCACCAGCCAGCTGGACGGACGAAGAAGGCTACAGTCCCCCGGTGTGAGACCCACACGTCCCGGCGGACACCCGGATCATGACCGCCGCGTTTCTCTCAGCTCCAAACGTCCCGTCCTCAGGCAGCCAGGAAGGACGAAACACGGAGAGGCACTTCAGGCTCCGCGCTGCACATTAATTAGTGCGTCTTTTGGACGAAAACACACTCACACACACACATAAGTCCCAGGGGAGAACCGGTCTTGTTTACTGTCTCCCCCCGCAGCTGATGAATCCCGCTTACTGAGTGGTTTTGAATCTTGTCCTGTTGGCGGAAAAAAACGCTGCAGACGTCTCCCTCTCTCCCCCTCTGTGTGTGTGTGTGCATGTTTTTGATACCTGGTGGGGACGATTTTTCATTCTTTGACCATTCTCCCTGATGGGGACCCACTGTTCGTTATGGGGACAAAAGCCCGGTCCCCAATGAGGGGAAATACCTTTGGTGGATCAGGGGTTCGACTGAGGACTAAGGTGTGAAATTGAGTTTAAGGTTTAGGGTCAGGGTTAGGCCACATGACAAGTGAATCATGGAAGTCATTGCAAAGTCCTCATGAGGATAGAACAACCGGCAACAGTGTGTGTGCGCGTGTGTGAGTGTCCCTCCCACAGCAAAAAAAAAAAAAAAAAAAAAAAAAAACACAAAGCAGGTCCCTCATTGGGGCGAAGTTTTCAAGCATCATGATGCAAGCCGGAGCTGGGAGGCCAGCCAACACTTAGTCCTCCCCTCAGGGGGTTCAGAAATGGGATCCATCTATTTCCTGGGAGCTGAAGCTGGTTGGACAATAGGAGAGACTGGATCTGCAGCCATGAGGAAGGAATTAGTTCTGTTCAAAACATCTCCAGAGGTGCTTTTAGTAAAGTGGCTCAAACCTGTCTTTAAACCTGGGTTTGAAATCTTTAGATACCTTTCCAGAATGAAAATGAAAGTGGGTTTATTAAAAAGTAGATAAATTACATTTTCTACTTACTAAAAGGCTGCAGTACTGAATGACCTGACTGAAATTAGTTGCAGAAGCTGAAATTAAGTTGTCAAAGCTAAGGTGAAAAAGGTGCAAAATACTAGCTAAAGACTAAAAGAAGCAAAACAATAACAGCACAAAAGACATAGCTAAAAGTAACAGAGACAATTAAAAGCTAAAAGTACCTAGTCTCACTAAAAACTGAAATTTGCACTAAACTTCATAAAAGCTAAAAGTAGCAGTATGATTTCTAACATTTTAAAGTAGCTAAACAGTAGCAAAAAGCTATATATTGGAAAAGGCTATAGAAGTTAAAAGTAGCAGCATGTCTATTAAAAATAGCAGCATGTTAAAGGTAGCAGAACAATAGCCACAATTTTAGCTAAACAGTAGCTAAAGGCTACATATTGCAAAAGGCTATAGAAGTCAAAAGTAGCAATAAGTTAGGTAGAAGTAACAGCATGTCAATTAAAAGTAGCAGCATGTTAAAGGTAGCAGAAAAATAGCCACAATTTTAAAGTAGCTTAAGAGTAGCTAAAAGCTACATATTGCAAAAGGCTATAGAAGTTAAAAGTAGCAATAAGTTAGGTAAAAGTAGCAGCATGTTAAAGGTAGCTAAATAATAGCCAAAATTTTTAAAGTAGCTAAACAGTAGCTAAAAGCTATACATTTCAAAAGGCTATAGGTTGAAAGCAGCAATAAGCTAACTAAAAATAGCAACATGTTAGTTAAAAGTAGCAATAACCTAGTTAAAAGTAGCATGCAGATAAAAGGAGCAGAATTATAGCTAAAAATTTAAATTAGCTAAACAGTAGCTAAAGGTAGCAATAAGCTAGCTAAGAATGATAGCTAAATGTAGCCAAATAATCACAAAAGTTGCAAAACAGTAACCAAATGCTATAAGTAGCAAAACTGTAGCTAAAGTTGTGAAGCTTTGAACTAAAAGTAGCAGAAAGTCTGTTTAAAACTAAAATTTGCAAAATAGTAGCCAAAACCTAAAAATTAGAATAATAAGAAGACGAAAATAGAGCCAGTATTCTTAAGCAATTTACTGTATAAAGAAAACTGTGATTTTGGGAAAATGAAAAAAAATCTTCTACTGGAAAATAATTTGTAAATAAAGTTAAATATTTTGAGAAGTAAAACAATTACCCAAAAAAGTCATAGCACCCATTTGTTGAATGAGCTGAATGTTTTAGTTGTTAGTTTTTGGACTTTGTAGCTTTTATCTTCATAATTTTGGGCTTTTTTTGATCTTTAATCTAAATCCGCATGAGGCCCCAAACTTGTTGTCACAAAGTAAAATAGTATATTTCTATTTTATCTTTGCTTCATTATATCTTTTCGGCTCGTTCTGCTATAGGGCTGTAGCCTGGGGCCTGCTTCTGATCTTATTCTCACTCAAACCTCAAAGGAGGGCTTACATCATCATCATCATTAGAGGTTTTCCCACAAGAGCCTAACGAGTCTGTTAGTAGGATAAAAAAACAGCTCAGTCACTTTACAGAGTGACAAACTGTTTTAATGGCATCTCATTTCAGACACTAGTCTGTTTGCAGGTGGAGGTGATGGAGAGTTGACTCTTGTAACGCTCAGCTTTCATCAACCTGCAGCGGCTGGAACCAGCTCTGTCATGTGTTTAAAGCTTTAAAAGCCTGCAAGTGTCTGCAGCATCACAACTTTAACGGCATCAATAATTAAGGTCATCCTCTCTTTGTGCTACTAATAATTTATTACATAATTAATTGCACAGGTAATTTCATCTGACATGGTTGAAAATAGGCCACAGCACCATCTCCTGGTTGCAGAGTTCTGAAATGCAACTTCAACTAAAGTGAAGTCTTATCTGGAGGAATATGCTTTGTGTGGATGAAAATGTTTTTATTAGGTTACAATTTCCAAATAATATTTCATGGCTGTAGTTTGCAATCATTATTTTATCAAAGGAACACGTCATATTTTTTAATCTAAATGTGTCTACTGACAGATAAACATGTTCTAGTTTGATTATTGTATCTTATCCTCTTGAGTAAACAACAAAAAAGTTTGACTGCTGTGCTTGACAGCAAGAGTTTTGCCACATAGTATTAAGCTTTGTTCGCCAGAAGAATAAAATACTTATTCCTCTGCAAAATGCAAATAAATATAATTTGTACAATGTAATTTTCTGGATTTATTTTATTTTCTATTTCTCACTGTTAAAATTAACCTACCCTTAAAATTATAGACTGTTCATGTTTTTGTAAGGGGGCAAACTTGCAAACACTTATTTCCCCCACTGTAAAATGTGTAATTAGATAAAGGGATACAAATGTATGATAGAAAACTGTAGAAAAGTTTGTTTTTTTCTCTGTACAGGATATTCCACTCCAACCATCAATACTGAACATTGATTGTTTCAGCTATAAAGTGTGCATCAGGGAGGCTTTATACGACCCGAGGGAAACAAACACTGTGGTGGTAGTAGCAAGTTTTGTTTAATTCACAAATTCAAAACAGAATGAGAATTCACATCACAACACACTCTGAACACACATCATACAGTAACCCTCTACAGGCGCAAAAAAACAAACAAAAAAACAGTCAATTCAGAATCCATGTGGCTGCAACAAAATAAAAAGAAACATTTGAAATAATGGTAGTGGAGAAGGAAAAGAGTAATGGAGGGTTGGTGTAGTGTATTATTGTAACTTTTAAATAGAGAAGTACAGTCTGTTGAAAAAAATATTCACTTTGATTTGTTGCCTTAGAACCTAGAATTTAAAGAGATGTTCAGTTTGATTATTAAAAATATATGAAGATACTCCTGCCTGATGATAAATGGAGGTGTAAATCAGAGAAGCAACCAAAAGGCCAAAGATTTCGATGGAGAGATGGAAGGATCTGTCCATAATTTACTTGTTCTAATTGATACAAAAAAAAGTAGCTCTATGAAGTATTTTGAGGGTGAATACATTTACATAAACAGGTTTTCTTTATCTTTTGTTTTAAAATAAAAAATATACAAGCAGTAAAATGGTTTTGTAAATAAAATCGACAAACTCTTCAAAACCTCTTTTAAATTCCACGTCAAAAGGCAACAAAACTGAGAGAATGCAGAAGTGAATAATTTTGAACTGTGGTGCCTCAATGGTTACCAGTGCTGTGTGTGCAAGTTTTAAATGCATCGGAAATGCTTTTCAATGAGCTCAAGTCATACGATAGTTTCACGGTCATACTACAATACCTGAGAGCACTGGAAAAAAAAATCATGTGCAAGCATCAATTTTGATGATGCAACAGAGGAAAGGCGTTTAAAAAATACAAATTGTACAACTGCTGACCACTGCACACAGCGTTGAAATAAAGGTAGAGCATGGCTTTAATTAGTGTGTTGAATACAGACTGAATCAAGACAATACCCTGGACAAACTGTAGACTGTATCTCATTACATGCAGCAAACCACACTTTTTCAGAAACATGTTCGTGTTTTACAAATGAGTTCACATTCTAGTTCCTCGTGACACAATCTGTTTGTAAAAAACTAAAATAAATAAAAGCAAATTGAGCTGTGCACTGAATGTTACCTGAATGTTAGTGCAAGATGCTTCAAATGGGCTGAAAAGCTCTCAAATAAAAAGGTCCAGACCCAAGAACAAAGATCAGTAGGTTTCTATTTTTGGGTGTATCAAATACATTCACAGGTTTTTAAAATCTCCCTTTTGCCTCTAAACGTTCACAAATGCCCTTAAATTGCAGCTCAGGGTTGTTTATGTGCCATAACGTAGTACCAAAAAAATAACTTTGCTGAATACCTGTTTTATTAACGCATGATTTAGAGGAGAATCTGTAAAAACTGAAATGTTTAAAGATATTTAACCAAAGGCTGTAAAGTCAAAAACTCATTGAAAAAATGAAAAGAATTCCCCTTTGATCATAAAGCAACACAAAAACAAACAGTAAGGAATCACTTGAGGTTTTTACACATTGGTAGTTTAGGTAAATCATTTAAAAAGTCCCTTTTTTCCTTTAAAACAAAAAACACACACCAAATAGTTGTCATGAAATCATTTAAAAACTAATCAGTTTTAACAGCTTTTATAAACCTGCAGGTATTAATGAGCTTTTTTCTTCCTGTTTTACCATTTTTTTAAATGCCCTAAACTACAGGAAGCTTTGAGATGCAACATTAGAAATGATCTTGTGAAAAGTTTAATAATGAGAAAAAACATACATATATACTGTATATATACACACACACACACACACACACACACATACATACATACATATATATATATATATATATATATATATATATATATATATCCATATATCCACTGTATAAAGAGATTTTTGTTACATTTAACGTCTAACAGTCATTCAGGTGGATGTCCCAAGCAGTTCCCTTTAAACTGATTTTACAGAGACTCCATGGCTGTTTTCTACAAAGATTTACTGGGTTAAAAAAAAAGTGAAGTCGTAAGAATCAATTTATTCAGTTGAGGAAATCCTACGTACATTTTCAGAGTGATATAAGAGCAGCAGGTGCTGTGTTCTGTTTTCAATGTACATGAGAGGTTAGGAATCATCTACAAACTGCAGGATGAGGATGTTATATACAAAAACATCAACAGAACTGCCAGTCTGGTGACATTGGATAAATAAAAAAATTTAGTAATAAAAACTCAATAATAACACACAGGACAATTGTGTCATGGCCATGAGATAATTATTGCAGTCATTTCCATGTAGAGACTGCTGCTTGTAGACAAGTCTGAATTAATTTTATTTTAATAGGAATAAATTACAAACTTCACTCATTTAAGTTAAACATGAAGTCATTATATGTTGCAGCTATAAGACACAGGTAACAGCTGGAGTTGTGTTCACCCAAAAAGCATTATTTTCTTATATTGAAGCTCAACACTTAAAAACAGGCTCCTCTCACAACGAGCCTTAGCTGCTGAAGGAGTCATGTTGCGTTCAGGAACACATTTAAAAAAAAACAAAATCTGTTTCCCGACACACACCTAGGGAGTTCATTATCATCTCATAAATAACCTACTATGAATTATAAACCATTTATATTATTATACACCAAATCATGATAATAATAAGTGTGGGGTCAGCTTAAACTGTTCAAAACAAAAATGTATTTAAAGTATGACTCCAACAACATCTGTATCTCTCACAAAGAGACGCAGAGCTCAAAATTACTGCGTGGCCACTAGATTAAAAAAGAAATTATCCAATGTCACCAGTTTAACCAGTTCAACAGTTTTGAATAAAGTTAAATGTAGTAAAATGTCTACTTTTCTGCAGTTAAGAGGAAGTGATGTTTGATGGTTTGTTTAGTGATCCCAGAACATCTGTCAAAAAAAATCTGCTCGCCAAGAATAACTAAACTTAGAATATGGAATCTGAATCTTTGCACACAATATTATAAACTGAGGAAACTTATTCTTAAGCCTTCAAAGGTTATTTCTACTGTGGCCCCCCAGAGGTCTCTGTATTATTCAAAGCCTAATTGAAAGGATGAATTAATGTTAAGACTGCACTCTGTGGCACAAGTAAGATAAAATCATTTAAATCCACCAACAATACATCAGTTATACTTTTACTCCAGCAAAACTGAGTTCTTACAGTTTGGAAATCAACACTACAACAATGAATCAGTAACTTTTGTAAATATATAGTTTTGTGACACTTCAGCTACATCAGTAAATGCATAAAATGTGCCTCTGTTTCTGCTGGTGTGTTTTGCTGTCAATGCAACATTTCCACCCACTCTGACTGGATGGCTAATGAGCGAAACTGGAATATGCTACAAAAAGTACGACAACAGCAAGTCTGATCTCATCATTATGCGCTGCACTCCCACCGCCACACAGCTCCGAATCACAGTTAGCTTAAGTCAGTCGTGTGAATTCTCAAGTTTCACAAAAGGCTTTGGAGCAACAGACAGTCAAGTTTTAGCAGAAAATAAAAAAAGGTTTAAGACTGACAACTGCAGCTAATAATAAACAGAAACAAGTCTGATCAAACCTTTAAAAAATACTGTAAAAGTATAAAGCCAGGGTGATAAATCCTGTCAGGGTACCGAACAATGAGTTGATTTCAATTAAAGTGCAACAAATCAATAAATAAACACTGAAACTGTTTTGTAGTGTAACTAAAAGAGGAGGTAGGATGGAGGGACGACGGAGGGCGGGGGAGATACCAAGTTTAAGAACGGAGAGACAAAAAAAACGAGAGAAGAGGATGGGTTCCTCACTCTGGAGCTCCATTTGCTGTTCCTGCCATCCTCTCTTCATCCCCCTGTTTCTGATGCTGCAGTCGGGCGTAAGTTACAGCGTCCCCCCTAAGAGAGAAAGAGAGAAAGAAAAGGACGACCGGATGCAAAATAAAAGGAAGGTTAAGTAATAAAAAAAAAGGTGCATGAGTACGGTTATCACACACAGCTTGTCAAAAATTATTCAGAATAAAGACATTAGAAAGTTAAAACATAAATTGTTAACTGATTTTAATGATGTATATTGTGTTTAATATTGGAGCCTTTTTTAATGAGGTGTAAGGAAAGAAAACATGAAGAGACATGAGTAATAATAAGAACAGTTTGTACTTTTAAATGTTGAAAAATCACAGAAAGCCTCTCACTTTTTGCCTAAAGACGCGAGGCCGTACAGGACTCCTGTGGCAAAAGCGATGGCATTTCCAAACAAGGTAGTGAAGGAAAAACTCAAGAAGACGGGAAACAGCGCCATCCTGAAACAAACAATAAATACTCACTCTTAATCTAAATAGTGCTAAGAAATTATCTGATTAAAACATATCAGATTTTTTTTTGTTTCGTTTTCCTCCCCTCACCCGCAGTAGAAGGCGGCTTTCTGCCAGGGTTTGAGTTTGTCTGCCCGGGCCGCCACTGCATTAGCAAACTCTACGAACTGGCAACAGAACGGGACCTCACAAAGGAACAGGACGAAGGCATTCAACCTGGAGACACAAACCCAGCACTGAATCATGTTCATCTCCAGAACAATACATCTAAACGGGCTGATAAAATACAGCATTATACTTTTACACAGAACATTTAGTTAATTAGAGGACAGACAGGTGTGTGCCTTTCCTAACCAAGTCCAATTAGATTAATTAAACACAGCTGGACTCCAATGAACAAGTAGAAACATCACAAGGAGGATCAGAAGGAAATGGACAGCATGTGAGCTAAATATGAGTGTGCAAAAATTTTTACATTTCTGCTGAGTGTACATTAATGTTTATTTTAATGCATTATTTTGTCAATTGAAAATTTTGAAATTCCATGATTTGGTTGACTATAATATTTTATTGTTTATGTACAAGGCTCATAAAAACATATTACCTTCCAACATTCAGACAAATTTTGTTAAAAGAGACAGTTGTTATTATCTTAAGGGGATGTAAATGTTTATGAAGCCATATTTCCGTACTTGTTTGAGAGAAAGATGTACTTTAATCCAGGGTATAGGATTGTGGATGCTATATGAATTGTTGTTTGAGTTGATATTTTTTATTTTATTTATGATTTTATTTTAAAATATGTTTTCTTTCGATATATTTTGGGATAAAATGGGCAGACATTATAAGATTTATTCTTCTTCTGCTATCTTTCATTTTATTTTGACTTTTTGATTTGTGTATTTTCTTTGTTTCTATTGTATATAGTTATTTTATTTTTAATGAAATGAATAAATTTTTTGAAATTGAAACATTGAAAAAAATATATAAATAAAATTAACTTTTTTGATTTTAGCAAATGGCTGCAATGAAACAAGTGAAAACTATAAAGAGGTCTGAATACATTCCATACTTACTGTACTCTCTTTTGAACCACAGTGAGAATTACGATAAATCAAAAGATTTACAGCACAGAGCAGAATCTTTACAGTGTTTGCTACACAGAACAATTGTACAAAAATATGATGACTCATGACTGAGCAAATTTAATCTGAATGATCAATAACAGAGTCAGAGTTTAACAGACTTACACCATCCACACTCCGGCAGCGATGTTTAAAGGGTTCACAGTGACACAGTTCCACACTCCTGAGACAGCACAAGCTGCAAGTTTAGTAAAAACAAAAAGATAAAACAAAACACCTGTTATGATCAAACAGATGGCAGGTCACAGCTTTACATTCAAAACATACAGCCTCACCGACAGATTGGTTTACCATTAATGTCACAGGGACAGCAGAATCATTAATACAGATATGACTATCTATTTTATCTGCATTGGTTAAAAAAAAAAGTCTGATTAGGTGACATGTTCTGTACATAGTAATCAATGTATTTAAAATATATTGATAAAATATCTGACAAAGTAATTAAAACTGGCAAAGCTGTTTTTTTTAATTAGCATGTTTCAGATGATCATTTAGGAAAATATGGAGTTTAGAGCACAGTGTTCTACAGCTTTTGCCATAATTTGTTTTAAACACTTTCACTGATACTCTTTCATGAATTGTTGCTCCACTCTAAAACATATTAAGATGTTATTTACAAACAATTGGAAATGTATGTAGACCGCAGTATAAATGAGATATAGTAGAAGTAAGAACAATATGCTGAGGTCAGAAGAACACTAGACTTGTGTTCATAAGTTGTACAGAAGCAGTAAAAACAGCCGGGTTAACATTATTGATGTGGGAATTAGAGGCAGAATGTGTGATTTATCATATTTAACACATTGCATTTAATAAAAAAAAAAAACAATCAGCTAATATTTAGTGTACATCAACTTCATACAAAACTGTACCACCAAAATGGTGATGTCATCAAAACGCAAACCTAAATATACCTAAATAACTTACTTGACTGTAGGGCTGCTACGATTAGTCAATTAATCGATGACTAATCGAATAATCAATTTTTTTTTTACTTTGTTTTTCTCTCCAAACTGCTTTGACACCTTCCACTGCCACACGTGCACAGTAGTGGTAACAGGGCAGGCTGTGGACGTCACAAGACATGATACAGACAGGCTCTGGTATCATGACTACCTGACAACAGAGCTCAAAAGTGTGGGATCATTTTAAGAAAATGAAAGAAAAACCTGTGCAATGCAATATCTGCAAGGCAGAACTTGCCTTCCACTGCAATTATTTTTAGTTAGCATATAGCTCAAATCTAACATGGTTATAAAATAGCAGCTGCATTCTGGCTCGACAAGCTGTATGTTTTATAATCAATTAACGTATGAACCGATTAGTCGACTAATCAAAAAAAATAATTGGCGATTAATCAACTATAAAATAATAGTTTTACTTGCTGCTTGAATCTTTTTTTTTTTTTTTACATTTTTGATATTTCACATACAAAAACCCAAATAAATACAGGAATTCCAACTAGAAAATATTTTGGTATTTATTTTTCATAAATTAGTCTTTATCGACCAACAAAAACTAATCGTTAATGAATCAATAAATTAGTCATTAGACTAATCGAATAATCGTAAAAATAATCATTAGAATAATGGAGAGAAAAATTATCTTTTAGGACAGCACTACTTGACTGTTTGTCAAAACAACATAATATACGTAAAATGCTGCATAAATGCAAACATGTACTAATTTGTTGTACAATTTACAAAAGGTGTTTTTGCTTGAACTGTGTGTAGTATTTTTTAATATACACGGTGAGTCAAACATCACCACAATTTTATTTCAGCAAGAAAAGGTAAAGTGACATCTAAAGACCCCAACAAGGTATGAATGAAGGGGTCTATCACTGAGGCAATACTTCCAGAACATGGCTGCCAACATATTTTTTTACTAGATTTTCCATGACATAGACATATAGTATGGTACTCTATTTTAGATGTGAAGAAATTTTTTTTTCTTTTCCACTGTTGTTGCATAAACAACACCTAGGAAAAAAAATTCGGATTTACCCCAAAATAACAGAAAAATTATTTAATATGTTCCTCTACAGTTCTCAGAACCTGAAATGGGTCAAAAATCAAAGTTGGACAAGAAATTTGCAATATGGTATGTAGCTGTATTTTGTGGACGGCTGTGGATCAGTGGTTGCAGTATTCAGTTCCACCAGCTTATATGTGGCTTGGTGGAAACACTGAACCCCTTCTTGTCTCTGATGTACCCCATTGGTGTATGAATGTGTCTATTCAGATTTCATAGATGTAATTAGAGAGCTGTAGGAATGTGTGTATGGGTAAATGTAAGTAACACATAAGAAAATATTTATCATCGTTGAGGCTTTCTATTTGAGAATCAACACCAGATGACAATAAACACCAGATTAAAGATAAAATATTAAATAAAATGAACTCCACAACAAGTGTTTCAGCAGACAAGCTCACAAACACTGGAAAAACCGCACCAGGTATCCTGCTCCTTTCCACCAACCAGGCCTCTTAATAATGCAGTAGTTAATGTGATCCAGGGACTCTGGTGTCACTGGATAGCACAGGATGGGAAACTGCAAAGCCAGCACCTCACACTGACGTCTGTGTCACACTGAAGATGTGCTTCTCTAAAGGGGAAAAGTCACATTAATGTGGTAACATCGGGCTGTAATGGGTGAGGCTGCCTGGCAAACAGGCGGTGCCCAACAGAGGCTGCTGCAGTCAGGGAACAATGAGCGACAGAAGGATTAGCATTATTTACACAAGCTTTATAATTACCTACTGATAACATTAATTAATTAAAGAAACAAAAATTAAGAGATCAGACAAATTAGTGGCTTTGTATATGGAGACATGTCTGTCAGAATGAATACTAGTATAACCGCAGTTAAAACAACAGATTTTACACAAAAAGCTAACACGTGCTTTAGGCTTTAAGACTAAGTAGACTTGATATGTACTTACATATTCCTCCCAAAACACCAGCTATTTTGCAGAGCCACCTGTACCACCAGGTCATGCCATCATCATCAGGAGGAGCAGGTTTGTTGGACGCTGCGGTCTCTTCGGTGTTCATTTTTTTCTAGCTACGTTTGCTAAAGTTACTCCCAGGTGTCAGCTCAAGTTCGTTAGCAGCGGCAAAGTGCTAACTAGCTTATAAAAAATAAACAAATGTAATTTCGACTTACAGACTTCTAAACTGACCTATCTTTCCTTTAGTTTAGCATCAGCTGCCTACGCTAGCACCCTCCCACACAGCAGGGCTTCTCTCTTTCTCCCCGTCACTCGGGACCTGCTAACCGGCTAGCCGACGGTCCGAAGCATCGCCACCAGCTTCCGCCAGGAGAGGATATCACCGCGGCCCGTATTCTCAGATCTTATCCGGGCGTATGACTCGGGAAAAAGCTTCCAAACAATTTCCACCAGTTAATTAATCTAGTTTCTGTCAAAAAACAAGAGCTCCGCTGCTTTCACTATGGGGGAAGCCTGCTAACTAACGCAGTGCATTGTGGGTAGGATTCAAAGTACGTCTTCTTCTTCTTCTTCTTGTGGATTTTTTTGGCGGTTGGCAAAAAACTGAAGGTGTGCATTACCGCCACCTACT
>JAUBOC010000037.1:8775227-8789821 GCA_032275365.1 Anablepsoides cearensis | reverse complement strand
TAAGATCTTTTTCTTCTTCTGCTACCTTTCATTTAATTTATGATTGTTTTTTGTGTATGTTGAATTTATGTTGTTGTTTTAAATGAATAAACTTACTAAATAAAAAATAAAAAAACTTGTAAAATATTTAAAAACGCAGGTGTTTGCATTCTACACCTAATTTTTCTGCTTTATAAATGCACATAGCATCAAAGAAAATATGCACCTAATAGGATAATGTGTGGTGTGTGCATAAAATGTGAATTACCTTCTCCTGATCTGATTTGTTCTCTATAACAGAATTTTTGGCGTGTCTGTCAGGACACACTAATGTATTCTGAAAATTCATAAACATTTATCCTATTCAGGGTCATGTGAGGCCTGGATATCCCAGCTGTCTTCTGGGAAGAAGAAGGCATTAACACACATCGCCAGTTCAAGAGCCAAAAACACAAGTATTAAGAGCCCGTATGTGGCCACCGGGTGCAAAGATGTAACATCAATCCACAGCTGCTGGGTTATTTCACTCAAAAAACAGATTGTTGGATTTACTTAACTTGGTTATGTCAAGTGGTTCTACTAAATTAACTGAGTTGAGTAAATCTAAAGCACCTTGCACAATTACATTGAAATAAATAGTAAAAGTTACGATGGACTTACTCAACACAGTTAAGTGGAACCACATGACATAACTGAGTTAAGTAAACCCAACAATCTGTTTTTTGAGTGTAGAAAACGCTGTTCAGAGTACTAATAACCCTCCATGTGTCATCAGGAAAAGGAGTGGTGACACGTTTAAATGCAAGTTTTTTTAGGCTTGTTTTGTTCTGAGAAAGTAAAGGAAGGTTTGAATAAATAAAAAGACTTACAGACTACACTAAAAATGATTTGTTGAGTTTACTTGTGTAAACCTTGTTACCTTCACTCAACTTTGTTGAGTGGAACCACTTGACATAACTTTAAGTAAACTCAACAAATCATTTTTTTCAGTGTACTACTAACAGATGCAGAATGAACTATTAGCTCAGAAGCTAGTCGTAATTTACCAATCAAAAAAAAAAAAGAGAAAAAAAGTCATTTTTGTCTTGTGTTTGGAAATATTTTAAATAATATTTTTATTGCTTTGTAAAAGATTTACATCCGTTTATTGTCAGATCACCAAGAAGACTATAAAAATGACCACCCTGCTGTAAATCACATCAAGCAGTTTGTTTCAGGACATCATAAAAGAAAGGTATATAAATCTCCATCCATTTTCTTTACCTGCTTTTTCCATGCAGGGTCTCAGGAGGGCTGGTGCTGGTCGCTGTGTGAGAAGCTGGCTACACCACCACAAAACCAGACAAATAACCATTCATGCTCTCTGATGATATAATTTTCAATTAGTCTAAAATCATGTTTTTTGTTTTGCACTGCAAAAAATGTTAGTCTAACCAAGTTTTAAAATCTTATATCCAGCCAAAAAAAAATCTTTTTGATCTTGTTTTGAGACTGATTTACTAAACAATAACTGATTGTGTCAGAATATTAATCTTGTAAATTATTTGTCTTGTTAGCTTGTAAATTTGACTCAAATTAAGTCTAAAATTTCTGCCAATGGAGTAAGAAATTTCTACTTGGTAAGATTCTTGAAATACTTCATTTGACTCAATTTTTTCTTATTTCAAGAATCTTACCAAGTAAAATTTTCTTATTCCATTAGCAGAATTTTTATCTTAAATATCTAGGAAAATAACTCCAATGAGAAATGCCTTAGATGGGAGGCAAACCTGCAACGTTTTTGCTGGGAGACAACAGTTCTAACCACTGCACCACTGCTCTTCATGTGGCTCATCTCATATTCTGATTAGATAGTAGGATAGGTTGGTGTGGACACAGTGAGATGCATGGACTTTTGGGGTTTTATAAATGTGCCAAAGAAATTCTTGCTTTCCTCCTTTTGAAAAGCATAAATATTTCCTTGCACAATTTACTACCTGTACCAATAATTTGATCAGCCAGACTGTCAGAGCCAGGCTATAAATATCTTATTTATATATGTTTATATACACTCACACGACTAATAAATATGTATAAGCCTACAGTGTTTTTACAGTCTCCTTTTTATAGTTGATGTAAATTCAAAGTTCCCTTTAAGATCCTGGGATCAAAAAAAAAAAAAGTCAAGGTCAGTCACAATTTGTTCACAACAGATTTTATTGTGGCTGTCCTTTAGTAGTGGTTACTCTTACATTAGATCTGCCATATGGGTACAGTAGAGGATGTATTGCACACAAACATCAGAAAGCACTACAGGAAATATTTCCACTCAAAACTAATCACTATAGGTTACATATGAGTTGAGGGGGGAGGGTGGGTTAAGGGAAGAGAAGATGCAAGACCACAAGACAAATATACCACACCGCTGCAGACAAGTGTTAACAAAGTTCTCCCAAGAGAAAGGTGAGGAGGGGGAGAAGGCAGATAAACAGTCAAGAGAAAGAGTAGAGACAGAAGGCAGAGAAAAGAGAAATGTCAGTTCAGTGAGAAGGTAAATTTATTGTGAGTGTTTGAGATTCTTCTGCAGGAAAACTAGTCTGTGGTGGTATCATGAACACTTGACGTCATTTCAGAAAAAGCCACTGAAATTCCTTGAAATAGACCCAAAAAAAATACCAAAGCCTGTAATCGTCGTGTGGTTTGTTGAATGTCTCTCCAGAAGGTTGCCTGTCAAAGTTGATTTGAGGCCTCTGTAGTGTTGGTTTTGGTATGAGCCGTGTTTGTTCGTTATAAGAGTCTCGTTTTGGTTTTTTACATAGCTTCACCTCTCAGACTACGCTTCTCCCAGAAGCTGCTTTATCGTCGTTTTGGTGCAAGATTTCTAGCTTTAGCCTGCATTTGAGCAAGTTTTCTGTGAGCTCAGAGCCGCAGGCATTCGTCAGAGTTTGTGCAGAATACATACATCGTGGCACAGCTTGCAGAAATCATACATTACTTGATTAACATTTCAAATATCACTATGCTGCCGTGTTGTTCTGAATGCAAATATGAGCAAAATCCTCATTAACAGACAAATAAAAGTGGCATAGCAAAACACAGGCATGTCTCCCAACCACTTGACCCGCCACAGTGTTATTTATAATTATAGTACAATGTTTTTTAGAAAAAACAAGACATTTTAAGGTTTAGGAAAATATCCTGCTTCACCAGCTTTACATTGGGAAATACTAGCTCCCCCTTGTTGTTTACATAAAAAACAGCTATAAGAAATAAGGTCCCGTTCATTTCTTTTAAAAAACACCCTAAAATATGTAAAGAAAGCACATAAATTAAAATAAAAGGCAATATTTTAAAAAGGCTTTACGGATATTACAATCTGTAAAACCTTTTTTTATACAAAGGCAAAGGAGAATGCTATGAACTTCTTTGTGCAAAGTGTAATAATTTGAATTTTGAAGCTATTTCTAAAACATGAGCTGCAACTTAAATCAGTCATTAACTGGACAGTAAATAAACTCAGCCATCTTAAAGGAAAAAGTTAAATAGTAGCAGCACTTTTAACATGATGAATAAGATGTGAAGCTTCATACTGATGCTTATCACTGTCAAACAACCATCTATTTGATCACAATTATCATTTCTCCCATTGAACAGTCATTTTGAGTTAATTGGGTTCAGTGGTGGGCACAACTTTCCAAAGTCAGCCTCACCAACCACCATTCTGTTAAACAAGAATATTAGCTACGCTAACGTCAAACTGCCTAACAAATAAAAAAAAAATTGCGGAAACTAAACACATCTTTCCAGTTGAAGACAGTTTTATTCTATTGGTTAGATTTGTAGTTGGATGGGAACATTTGTTCAAATCAGATAAAGCCCTGTCTAACGCAGGTGGACACACAAAGATGCTACACACTTACACAAAGCGCAAGATGAAAAATAAATGTTTTACACGCAAAGGAAGCTTGTGGAAGTGTGCAGAAATACACAATACTATTTTCAGCTTCTCACCGCGACGTTGACCAACCATGATTTGTCACGAGACACAAAGTGAGCCAATAGCGTGCCGTCAGCCAATAGGGTCTGGTTGCTTTGACCAATCACTTCAGTGTTCGACTTAATATTTTTTTGTTTTGTTTTTGATGAGATTTATTGAACTGTAAATTTACAAAACAGCAAGGGAAAGCAACAAATTTATAATTAAGCGGAAGTTGTGAGCAATGTTTACAAAGTTAGCAAAAATGCTAATGCGCTAAATGAAAATTTGTGCTACTATTAGCGTTTTAGCCAGTTGTCAGCACTGTGCCCACCACTGATTGGACGTTTAGTTACCTTCATCTTGTACATTCATTTTGACTCTCTAAGGTTATGTTTCAGCATTAGTTCTGGATGAGAGCTATTATTTCAGAACTGAAGAGTCTTTATTGACTCAAGAGGAAATAAATACATTATTGTTTTATACTGGATCCTGCTTAATGGAACGATCATGGATATGCTGGTCTAATTTCTCCCCTCCTTTAACCCTATTTTATGAGGATCAAATAAACATCAGGTTTATTTTTATTGTGTCTGTTTTTAGGCTTTTGCTACATGTTTTTTTTTTTGTGCAGAAAACACTCCTTCCTGACATCTTGCTGAACTGGGCTACAGCTCTATCTTACAAGCTGGGAAGGACTCATCCTGCATGACAACCGTGCTGCTGCTCGCCAGGACCATGATGTTCAGCTCCTGCTGCTTGTCGTGAGTCTCCTGGTACCACTCCCTCATCACATCAGTGTCATGGGTTGGAATTAGAGTGACCTGAAAACAGAAAGTATCAAAAAATTGGTTTTGGATTGTGTATAAAATAACAATAAAAAAATAAACATCTTGTTCTCTTTACCAATAATACTGTTTTTTTTATTCATGTTGCCATTACAATATTGTATAATGTTTATTTTAAATAGGTAAATGAAATGCACATCATCCACCACCTTTAATGCCAGAGTTATAGCCATTTTGGTTTATCCTAGAGAAAGTTATGTTTAATCTTATGCAATATTTTAGCATTTAGAATATGTGTTGTGGGTGACTCTCAATTATGATTACACCAAATTTGATATCAATATTTGCAAAATTGACTGAATTATAGCCGTTAAATATGTTAAATACATTAAAGGTGGCAGCCATCTTGAATTGGGATGACTCCAACAATTAGTAATAGTTATGGATAAACGTTCAGTGATTACTTTCTGATAATTTAATAAGACCTACCCAGTGGTTAATAGGATATTTTAATGACAGACAAACACATTTGATAGTTATTACTAAAGTTTTAAGCAAAGATATTGCACAAAGTATAGAACCTGGTGTGTGCTTTGGGATGACTCAGCCATTACCACTTCAAATTTTAGCTTCATAGTTGCAAAATACTGTAGATTTGACTTGTTTACATCATAGACAAATGAACATGCACACGTTTAAACACACAGGTATAGGAAAAATATAGTCCAACATTGTACTTGTTGACAGTGCAATTCAATAAAGGATTTAAATCACAATATGCAACACGTACTACTGCTAAACACCACTTTCTTGGTCATAAGTCAGGTTTTTGGTCATTTGGTTTTATTGGTTGGGTTTATGGATTCATTTAGTATTTTTGAATATAGGATCTACATAAAAATGCATTTAAAGAAAATAATTTAAAGCAATATAAAGCTGTTATATACTGCAGTGCCCAAGAGTTATCAAAAAATACAGAAATGTTACTAAAAACCTTGTTAGATATGTCAAACTTTATAGTACTCTAAAACCTCGGAGGAGATACTGACAAAAAAGAGTGTAAGGATTTTTGTAAAATAAAAAAAACAACTTTACCTTTTAATTCTAAACTTTTAATGACTTCTAATACCTTCACTAATATTTGAAACTTACTTGCATGTTGTTTCCCCACTGGGCCTTTCCTTCAAGTAAAGCATCAAGGACAGCCCGGCTGGGTTCCTGAGCTGTCAGGTCGTTGCCACTGACCACAAAGTAAGCGGATCGGACACGCTTGAAGAACTCCGCATCCACATTTTTGGCACTGCAGTGATTGGGGATGTAAACCAAATCCATGTACATAGGAGGACAGTTGGACAGAGACGACGCTTTTCCACCTCCAGTATCTGCAAAACATAGATTTGCTTTACAACACCATTTCAACAAATGTCTGGTAACAATAACTGATGACAAAATCAGCATAGTCTAAAATGTACTCACTTTTAACACCTTTGGATGCAGAGGTATTAGTCGCGTTTTTGGCATCTTTACCTTCTCCAACCCCCTTCTTTGGAGAAGCGGTCTTTGACTCCTTGATTTTTGACAAACCAGTCTTCCTAGCTGGTGATGAGGACTTCTTTGAGAGCTTTTTCTTACTGGACTTGTCTACTCCATTTGTGTTAGCATTGTGAAGGTTCTCCTCTGCCTTTAGTGCTTCTGGGTCCACCATACAAACATCATGCGTGCCTGAAGCTGGAGCCGTGTCCCTGAGTGCCATTGGAGGAGGATCAGCCTGCCTGTAGGTCAGAGTTCTGTCAGTAGGCAGAGTCTCAGAGTCATCTTCAGAGTCTATGTTTGCGTCTGCTGTGATAGAGGGGCACTCTTCGGTCCCAGGTGGTACATCTGAATCTGTCTGTGAGGGAGCAGACTCACTGATGGATGTGGGCGGGGTATCCTCACACTGTTTGGCAGGGAGCTTACCTCCTGGAGGTGGAGGCCCTCCCCCTGACTTGGCCAGAGGCTTCTCCTCATGAGTGGCATTTTCTTCATTGATGAAGTATTCCAGAGGGTTAGGGTTAATGAAAGATGGTGATAATTCAGTCTTGGGGTGGCGATACTCACAAGAGGAGACAAGACATAGGTCAACGTCTGTCTTAGATGAAGCACAAGGACTCTTCTTTGTGGTGTCTGGTGCTTTTGAGCCACAGGGAGAATTGTAATTGTTTTGATCAGTGGACAACGGTAATTGTGATGGTAAAGGAAGTTTAGGACTCACAGGAGATCCTTTTTCCGATATAAAGTCTTCACTTTTAAAAGGATTAGTCTCCTTTGCAGGGGAAGGTGTATCTTTCTTCGAAAGATCAAAAGACGCAGATGGGGAAGAAGCTTTAGGAGGTGAGGGTGATTTGTCACATTTCTGCTGTGAATCAGATTTATTTGTGCTCTCAGACAGTGAGATGGGGCTGGTACCATCTTTGACCGTAGGGCCTTCTAGAACTGGAGATGGCTCATTGGAATGGGGAGAGAGGGTGAGAGATGATGCCTTTGGGGTGACTGGAGATTTGTCTGTCTGTTCCACAGCTGCGTGGGGGATCTCTGTTATCTGACATGGGGTTGTAACAGAAGGTGTGGACTGAGATGCATCGGATGGAGATGCAGAAGTGGCACAGACTAAATCACTCTCTTCAAAAAGTACAGGACTTTCTACGGCAGGTTTCAACTCTTTTGACGCTCTCGCATCTGTTCCATCTGAGGGACTGTAGTCGACCTCAGTTGGTCCATTTTCTGTAGCATGAGAGTTACTGCCCAGTGACTGGTGCTCTGGAGATTGCTTGCTGAAATCCAGTGCTAATGAGTGATCAGGGGAGTCTTGGCCTAACTCTACAGACATGGCAGAATGCTCTGGGGATTTAAAATCCTGTGTGTTGCATTTGGTCTTAGGTGAGATTTCTGGGGAAATGGACATTGGCCTTGGACTGTCTTCTTTAGTTGGTGATCCCTCAGCCTCCTGGAAGGCTGTTGGGGTCTGAACCACAAACACAGACAATGAGTCATCTACCTCTGTTGAGTGAGGAGAACCCACCTCAGCATGAAGAGAGGAGCCAGTTGTTGGCTCTGGAAATGAACTGGTGGCCAAAGAGGCTGTGGATGCTGAGGCTAGATGTGAAAAAGTATCTTCTGCCACTACTTCTTCCAGTGGTGTTCCAGACTTGTCTGATGTGGTGCCCTCAGAAATAGACATTTTACTCTCTTCTTTAAAACTTGCAAAAGGATTGGTGTCTGATTCATGCTTGGCCAGTGGAGCTGAGGACAGCACTGGATAGATATTTTCAACAGGTTTCTTTGATTCCATATCAAACAAGGCCTCCTTCTTCATTAAGGATTCAGGGTCAAGTGGTGGGCTTTTCGGAGGGGAAACTACCCTCTCTGCTGGGGAACAATGTTCTAGTTCTGGTTCAATTGGCTCCGGGGTAACTACATCAGTGGGTTCTTCTATATCACTCGTGACCTCCACAATGACTGGACCCTGTGACTTCTCTAGTGACACAAATGGTACAGCTCCCACTTTCTCTTCCACTGGTGACTGATAGTAAGGGGTGTGACCAGAGGACTGAGGTGAATCAGCTCCTTCCACGGGCGTGTCATCTGTGCTCTTAGAAGCATCAGCTGTTACTAGAGTGCAACTAGCCAGTGTAGATGACAGTTCTATTGGAGCAGCCAACGTTGACGGAGGATCATAAGTGTCCTTAGATTCCATCGAGGGAGAACAAACAAGAGGTGATGTTTTGGATTCTGACTCAAGCTCAGGTGAGTTAGCTTCATGTTTAATGTGTGACTCTTGAGCAGTAGCAAATCCCTCAACTTTTCCTGTTAAGGTAAACTCTTTACTAAATTTATCCTCTGCTAAAGATGAAGGGGGAGATATTGTAGAAGCAGAATGGTCATAGTTCTTGCCTTCTGTGGCATCGCTCTGAGAGTGACTTGATCCTGGAAAATCCTGAAGTGGAGAGAGCTTTTTATCAAACTCCCCTGATGCAGGTTTTGTAAATCTGCCAACATCCTCTGAAGGAGCTCCTGTCTCATCATTGGCTTCTTGACTCGTGATATTCCTGGGAGTCAACATCTCATCCATTGGAGTAGGCACAGTAGTAACTTCAGTAGTGGACTGTGTGTGGCCAGATGTGCACAATGGCTCCTCATGGGGTTCACCTCTATTGTCATCATCTGAAGCTGTGGAATTCTCAAAGCCAGCCGGAGACACTTCATCATGGATAGATGCAGCAGGAGAAACTGGTGAGGACACTTTAGGTGAGTTTGATTCTATAATATTTGACCTTTCTGTTTCTTTAGAAACTACAGGCTTCTCTTCTACATTTGTATGCGTCACATCATCATCATCCTTTTTCACATCATCCCTTTGTTTTGGTTCATCTTGTTTAACTTCGTGCTCATTCGTAAACTGTGTAAGATCACTCTCCTGATCCGCTTCAGCCTTTTGTGGTTCATAAATCTGCTCTGTCTCTCCCTTCTCTTCATAATCCCCTCCCTCTGATGTTTCTTCTAATACAGTGCCCTCATCTTCAAACCTCTCACCAACACTATCGGTAAGTTTTTCCTTGAGTACTTGTTCTTCTGGACTCACATTGTCTCCCTCTGCTTCTGTTGTTGTTATACCCTCATCCACAGACTCTAATACTTCTGGTGACTCTTTGATCTGTATTATTTGCTCGTCATGGATCAATGATGCCCCTCTTTCCTCATTTTGTTCTGCGCTTGCCTCATCTTCAATCAACTCTTCAGCTTTGAGCTGCTCAAATTCTTTGGTGAGGTCTTCTGGTGAGGACATCAAAGATCTTTCTGCTTCTAGATCCTCTGCAACACTGGCAGCACTGGTTGCTATTTGTTTGCCATCTAATTTTGTCTCTTTTTTCACCACCTTTGACTTTCCTTTATCTTTCGATTTGTTTGGAACTCCTAAATCTTTTTTTGAGGAGTCTTCTTTTTTCAGCGGCTTTGGTTTAAGATCTCCTGCACTGGTGGTCTTTTTTACATCCTTAAAGGGCCTTTTAACATCTTTCTTTTGTTCTTTCTTCTCTTCCTTTTTCTCTTTCATTGGTGAATCTTTTCTGATATCCTTTTTCACAACTCTTTTAGCCTCATCTTTCTTGACTTTCTCATCCCTTTGACCTTCGTGTTTGGATGCATCGTCTTTCTTTGCAACTTCTTTTTTAACTTCCTTTTTCTTGTCCACTGAAACTTTGGCTTCTTTTTTAAGCTTTTCGGTTTTGGGTTTTGCCTCTAACTTTTTGTCCGAAGTTTCATTTTGGTTGGTTTGCTCCGTCCTAGCTTTGGATTCTTTTTCGGGTGCCTTTGCTTTTTTTAGCAGAACCTTTTCTTTTTTCTCAATCTTTTCTGATTCCACATCTGTCTTAGCCTTATCTGCCATTTCCTCTTTTGAACTCTTTCGGATGTTTTTGATTGGCGATGGCTTTGGGGTGGATTTCAGGCTCTCTTTGCTGTCTGTTCTGTGTTTTATCTTTGCTTGCTTAAGTGTTGGTGTTGATGGCAAACTAGAGGACACAGTTTGTTGAGTGACAACTGCCTGTTTCAGGAAATCTAAATGTTTTAGTTTTTCTAAGCCTTCAAAGATGTGATCTTGGGTGGCATTTCCTGGGAAAAGGACTCGCACCACCTTATCTGAGGGATTTGCAGGGTGCCACACAATTAGTGAAGCGATAGAAGTCAAGTAGGAAAGAGGAAACTCTGATTCTTTACCATTTGGAAGTAGAATGGAAGTAGAGTCTCTTTCACTTCCTGTCCACTGTTTCATAAAGTGCTGCATCTCTTTGCTGTTCTTTGCAGGGTTAAGCACATACATTTCAAGCCTTCCGACCCCCATTTTTTGAAAAAGTGTGATTGGTTCTATAGTGTTTCCTACAGGTTTTTGCAAAGGCTCGATCCTCAAATTTAGCTTGTTTAGAAACTGCTGGGTGAATGCCGCTTCCTCGACATTTTTCCGCACCCTGTAATTAGGTTCAGGGTTATCCAGATTTTCAGGAAAATTCACAAACACAACGCCAATATCTGGAGAAATCATGTTCTTCACCCAGTCACTGTTAGCTGTTGAACCCTGTGATTGTTCCTCCTCCAGCTCAGCAATCTTCCTCTGCAACATGCTGTTAATACCTGGAAGATTGTCATCGCCAATGTGCGTCAGGAGGATGGAGTCCACCCGGTCTAAGTGCCTCACCAGTTTCCAGAAGCATGACTTCCTGTCTGAACCACCATTAATGAGCATGTTGAAACCGTTAACAGCAAAGAGAGCAGAGTCACCTCGGCCACCAGGGAAAATGTAACAACACGGTTTGGAGAGTTTGAGGAATCCACCTGAGGTTGGAGGTTCTAAAATGTCAAAAGGAGATGGGATCTCTACTGATTCTGATAAATACTCGGTGAACTCGGAGAGGCCCTCCATTTCAGGAAGGATGAGAGTGGAATTGAGTTTCATGTTAATGAAGTCTTGCAGGTTGTGTTTGTCCAAGTTGGAGTTTTTCCAGTCTCCTTGTTCAGGGCAGGACAGTGTAAGGTTGGCTTTGTTTGCTGGGTGAATGGTGCTGAGCAATTCACCAATCTGTGCAAAACACAACAACAAAAACTGAATATTTGACATCCTATAAAGGATTCACCATACATTTGTGATAAAATTATTTATCACAAATATCATAAATATTTTTTTCCTCTAAATGGGGATTTTTGTTTTTGTATGGATCCCGTAAAGTATTATTTTTGTTTTTATTTTTTGTTTTATTTTTATCCATCCATCCATCCATCCATCCATCCATCCATCCATCCATCCATCCATCCATCCATCCATCCATCCATCCATCCATACATACTCACATTTAGGGACAATTTAGCATTACTAATTAACACATGCATGCTTCTAATCTGTGGGAGGAAACTACCCGGAGCAAACTCAAGCCTGCAAAAGTTAACATGTAAATTTCACACAGAAATGCCCAAGCTGAAAAAGTGACTTTCATGCCTTTTTTTTTAAATTAATATCCACTAAAAAACAGATATTTACATAAATGAATGAACCTCCAGTTCACTAGAATACAAGCTATTTGAGAAAGAGGTGACTGCTGCTAACAGCGCCACAGAATTTCATCATTATTTTTTCCACAGTTAAATCACAAAACATAAAAAATAATGTATTAAACAGATTTAAAATAAATCATATTGACTAAATACTAATAGGTTGATGTTGGTTCACCTCTTGATCAGTGAATATGTCTATGAAATTGCAGAAAGAAAAGGATCCAGACTGAAGAATCAGCTCCCCAGTTTTTTCTGAGCACTGCCCTGAAAGGACCAGCAGCTTGTGTCTGGCGGCGTCGGAGATCATTAAACGAACCTGGAAAACAAAAGAGCAAATCATTAAGCCTCTCTGATTGAAAAATCCAACACAGAAATGATTTATAAGCCTGGAAATTATGAGATAGAATAAAACAAGAAGTAAGTTGTAGTAGATCCATTGTGTTTGATATTGCACCAGTTTTTGGTTACTCAGTTCATTAGCTAAGTAGCTGACTGGTGCTGAGCTTTCTTCCATCCATCGACCGTATCTCTCTAGCTCTTCTCCTTTCTGCTGCTCTTTTATTCTACCTCAGCAGCCTCAGCTGCTCTGGACACCCGGCCCAGTCAGTCCTGCTGTGCTGTGATATTATTAATGCTCATTTAACTGCAGACATGGATGGTAGAGTGGAGTCAACCCTGTAAGGGAGCAGTGACACAGAAAACAAAACACACAAAAAAGGAATCACATTGGCTCTTAAATCTTTTTTGTATCCTTCTTTCGATCAAAGTAGAACAGAAAAGCAAAATGCAAAATAACAGCACCTTGGCCGTAAACAGATAATTAACTTCTATCATTTTTCTTCATCAGTCTTGTCAGGTTCAAAACTATATCCTGCTTTTAAGCATGCTAACATATCTGTGAAACATCCTCACAGCTGTTAAATATGGATGAGTGTGTCAAGTGAACAAAAGCCAAATGAGTGAGTAACTGTGAGAAAATCAACAAGATGACAGCTCAATTTACCTCAGTGCTGACGGCTTCATCTGAAGGGTTAATGAGCACCACCGTCTCCAGGACGTTGCTCTTATGGTGGAGGATTCTCTGCCCTGAACACAAAGAAGTGAAATGAAAAATATGAATCCCATAAAGAAACACTGGATTCAGCCTTAATGTCGTCACAGAACTGGTCAGCACACCTAAAACTATATGTGTATTTAAAGTGGGAGAAAATACTGAATAAGTGATTTGATCAACAGGAAGCTACTTTGCTGCTAATTTTCTTATTTAAAAAAATAATGAAAAATAAAAAACTTAAATCTTTTTGTGATGGTAGATTTTTCTGTTTTATTATTACATTATATTTAAGCTCTTTGGGAGTTTGATGTCATTGTGATAATTAGTACCAAAAGTCTGCTTACAAACATAATGACTGAATGATAAAATAATCATTTGAATAAAAAGTTGTTCATAAAGATCATTGTAAAAAAAAGTTTTTAATAATTATTTATACAGACTTGCATATACTGGCAGAATATGACTCATTACGTTTAGAAAGATGATGATGTTGGTTTATTATTTTCTGACTCATGGTCCATAATACATAAAAAATACAATAAAAGAAAAAGACACACTACAAAACAACCCTATACTCTTTACAGCTAAAGCAACATTCCCAGCAGCATCAATAATAAGACTAAATAACACTCAGACTAAAATGGTTGCCACAACGAAAGAAATCAATAACGGCTCATAAACAATCCCACGATTCTGCCTGGAAAAATGGCTCATGGGAGTTTAAAGCTACTATTTTCTATTGGTGTGTTCCTACTGTACTGAATGCTAAAGCGCTGCACTGTCCCCTACTTCCTAAGCCCACTATAGTGACTTCGATGTAGTGACATTTCAAACAGAGCCAGTGTTGCCAATATAACAACTTTTTTGCTATAATTAATGAATTTTCAGATCCTTCTAGTGACTATAAAAAAACTAGCAACATATCAGGGGATGTTTAGGTGTTATTGCAGACTTTTGGAGACTGCAGCTGTGATGTTATATAGTCACTCCAACAAGAAGCTATGGGCCCGTCTCAAAGAACTCAGTTCTCCTGCAGTATCCCTCCAACCTGCTGTCAGCTGGAAATATTCACATCCAGACTCTAAATGACTTGAACATGCTGCTGCTGATTGATCCACAGTGGAATGTAAAGGTAAACAGTTTTAAAATAATGCAATGCAATTGTACAAAGGAAATTGATAATGTCATGTTTTCTAGAAACGTTAAGGATTTTATTGTCTCAGTGTGATAGCAAAGGAGGAACATGTTTGTGTCTGCATCTGAACAGAAAAACACTCTCATCTGTCTCCTACTCAATTATCATCTTCTGTGTTAAAAAGCCTCTCATGAAATTGGATTGTCCGTGAACGTCACATCTCCAGTGATAGTTTGTACAGAAACAGAAACTAATTAATTTTTTTTCTGCTGTTATTTTCATTTATTCTTTTCAAAACCTTTTTTTGTGATTTTAATTGAATTTGATTGTTGATTGACTGTAACAACTATTATTAGTAGTATTATTTTTCTTTGTGTTTTAGATCAAATAAAAATCTATCTATTCATCTATTCGTCCGTTTATCCATCCATCGATCCATCTATCTATCTACACTTACGAGCCACCTTGCTAGTACCGGGTTGAACCCGCTTTTGCCTTCAGAACTGCCTTAATCCTTCATGGCACAGTTTCAACAAGGTGCTGGAAACATTCCTCAGAGAGTTTGGTCCATATTGACATGATGGCATCACACAGTTGCCGCAGATT
>JAUBOC010000037.1:8753178-8763627 GCA_032275365.1 Anablepsoides cearensis | reverse complement strand
CTATGCATTGTTTTCTGTTTTTGGTGTATTTTCATTACATTGTCATAGCACTACAAAAAGGCCCTGCGTAGTTTGTACATTTGTGGTTCTTCTGCGTGGATGAAGACATTTTTTAAATTGTATTGATCTTACAAGGATATTTTTAGGAATTAAACATTCTTTTTTTTAACTCTGTTCCTAGGAGGACCTTATAAAGGGGCAAATTATAGACTATTGTTATTTCCAATGTTAGGAACTAAGGCCTGTAGGACCTGGTTTACTGGAGATGCCTGGTTTTCTTGGAACCAGATTTTGAACAATATAGATGAGGGGCTTGTAGTCCTGCCTGCACCCCCACATACAATAATTTTAACATACCATAGGCCTAAGGTAGGAAGTATGCAATTCAACAAGAGTTAACACTAAAAATAACCCCAAACCTTAGGTATATTAGGTGTATTATTTTTTTGTTGTTTTTCCAAATGTGAAGAGGGCAGGACATAAAACTAAAATCCAAACATTTGACAGATGTTCTCTCAAACTGCATACATTTTCCTGTCCAAAATATGAACCAAGAAAACACTGCTGTCAATGTCTAAGCTTTAGAAAAGACAAAAGTGAGCATTTCCTTAGCATTCAGTCTTTGAGGGTAAAAAGAACTTATTTTCAGATCCACACAGCTGCTGCACCATATTCTCTCTTCTTTTCTAACACAAACAGCTTTCTCCTCCCCAGCCTGCAGGCCTCTAAAACCGCCCAGCTCCAGCCTGTAGTTTAGGCCCTTGTGGCTTTCCGTAGGGACCGCAGTGCGGACCGGGCCACGCCCACAAGCCGGTGTGGAGATGAGATGGCTGGATGCGGGATGATGATGATGATAGAAATATGGAGGCTGGTTTATTATGATTCCTTAACTAAAATATGTAATATATTAACAGTCTGAGTTGGTATTCAATCATTTAAAGCTTTACTATGCAACACAAAGAGACCCCACACCCCAAACACAGACGCACCCACCCACAGTGTCTCATCCAGACTGTGTGGAACAAAAGCCTGAAGCACCTGATTTAAACAAAAACTTGATTACTGCAGCTGGATTGGTCTTAATGCGCTGCATTATTGGCGCCCATCAGATGCTGAATCACTGCTGTAATGAGCAGCAGCTCAGAGCTCGGTAATAACAATAATAACCTCTGCGTAATTCACCAGGAAGCAAACAGGTGCCGCTTTAATGTGGCGCGAGCAAAACGACTAAATGCTCTAAATATTAACATCTAGGCTTAAAACCCAGAGTTCAGCTTCCAGTGGTCTACACAGACACTACACACACAAGGCTCCACCTTTACCTTTTTCTATATCCGCAATGGCACATCTGAGGTGGTCCTCGGTGATGATCTCTCCGATAACCACCAGCAGGTAGAATTTGCCGTCGTTGAAGTGCTGCGAGGGGCTGGAGGAGGTCGGGGACGCTCCGGTGTTGCTGTGGCCGCCCAAAGGCTCCGCGTCCGGGGCTTCTACCAGCGTGGCCATCCTCTCTCCGGTTCTCCGCCTGTCTGTCTCCTTGTCCCGGATACACAGCAGCAGCAGCCTCCCTCCCCCCTGTCAGTCTGAGCTGAAAGCACCGGAGGTCTCCAGACATGCGGGAGGAGTGTCGTTAGGAGTGGCCCGAGCCTTTTATACCGGCAGACATCGTGTCATGCTCAGTAACCGAGCAGGGCGCAGGGCAGGGATTTTTTTTTTTTTTTTTTTTTTTTTTTACAAACTCACTGCACTGCTGATGTCATCCACAACGAATCAAACGCCTCCGGAAGTCAGGAGATATGATGCTTTTCTCTCTACATGCTTCATTTTAACAGAATAAACAAAAAAGTAGTTTAAAAACACGTTTTTGTCCCCTCAATATTGCAATTTTGCAATATTGTTTTTGGTTTTTGTTTAATTGTTTCTAGGGGTATTCCTACCAGTTTTTCTCAGAGTACGAGTACAATTATGGGTACTCACCAATACATAGTACAGATAACAAGTACAGGGTTAGAACCTAAACACAATGACTTTAAAAACACATTTCTTTTATTTACAAGTGTCTCTCCTTCCTTATAGACTGCCCGTGTGGATCACATCAAACATACAACAGAATGCATGCCGTTGAAAAATGTTAAAATAAAAAAGAAACAAATACCAATTTTTTTCAACTTTGAATAAAAATCCTATGCAAGGAAGTGACAAACTTTTCACTTAAAATGTAAACGGTAACATATTTAATGGAGTATTGATGCCAATATTGATGCTTGATATCAATAACCCTTGCTCCATCAATACCAATGTATCATACTGGTTCTGAGTAATGGCAAATTCTGTATGACTACAAGTACTTGTAAAATGCTGGTGTTGAGAGACCACTAATTACTTCTAACAAGTCCTTGTTCTCATTTAAGTTCATAAATGTTATTAATGTATATTTAATGTGTTTAGAAGAGCTTGAGGATACAAGAATTTTGTTCTAGTTTTAGTTTAAAAAAAAAAAAATTTTAGCAAGACTACGTAACCCAAGAAACTCCACACAGATTAGAGGCAAAGTAGTGCAGATTTTCTACAGAGATGTCAAACAAGTGTGTTGCTATAAGCTGAACAGATCTAGGCTTTTTTTTTTTTTCAAAGAGTAGTTTGAAGAGTGTTTTGGTCAAATGAAACTAAAACCAAACTGTTTAATCATAAACATCTGGTCACATCTAACACTTCTCATCATGCTGAGAACATTATCTCCATAGTGAAGTGTGGTAGTGGCAGCGTCCTTTTATGAGGATGTTGTGGCCAACAGGTGCAAATGTGCAGCATGTTAAGAAAATGATGCCAGTTCAAAAACACTTAGTGGAAGTGCTCTGATAATGCACTGCAACACTTTTTTTTTACAGCTTACTATTTTTCTACACATTTTGGTCACTGAAAATGTTGTGTTTTTTGAACTTGCATCATTTTTTTAACATGCTGCGCATTTGCAACTGTCGGCCACCGGATGGTCTTATTAGGGCTAATATATCAATAACAATATATATTACAATATACACATGAATCAATACCAATAGAAAATACATCCAATAGAATGTTGATTTCACTGAACTCTGATCCAGAACTGCACAGTGTTCTGTGGGACGTAAACAAAAGACTTCAGCCCCTTGACTTCTCTCGACTCTGCTAAGCAAGGCTGGTGGCATCAACTAACTCACTCTTTGGTCAGCTAGCAACAACCTGTTGAGTAACGTGTGCAAGGACAGTTTGTTTTTTATGCCACTGTGCCTAATTGATGTTAATTTTTTTTTAAAAAGAACAAAGTGGAGTGAAAAGAGAAAACGAGTGCAAAGGCTAGAGGAATTTTTGTTTAAAAGAGGAAGGTTACGTTACCAGTTTGGCAGTATTAATCAGCCTTTGTTCTCCTGGTCCTTATAGGTAAAACAACAAAAAGCTTTATCAATAGTTATTGATATCGACTGATATGAAACACTTAGATCATAATACATTTTTTAGCCATATCGCCCAGCACCTGTTCTTATCATGGTGAGAACAAAATCACCATAGTGAAGCATACGGTGATTGGTCCAATCAAAGCAGACACCAAACACAGGATATATACTGTGACCACCGGGCAAGAGATGTGAACACTACTGACAATTTGCTAAAAAAAAAAAAGTGCAAATAATAAATCTGCTTTTTGCTTGATGTATATTTGTGTTTCTAAAAATGTGTCGTTAGAAATCCCATTCTACGTGGGAGCTTTGAGACGATCCCTTTGATTGTGGAAAGCCTCCACCAGACAACAAAACAAGTGTTTATATGAAAGAGATGCTGATCAGAGGAGAGGTTTAAGATGGACGACTACACATGAATAGCAAATAAAAAGCACTGAGAGATCACACGTTTCACGTCTGTCATGTTTTATCAGACAGGAAGTCTTTTTGTGTGTGTATAGATGTTAAACACAGTTGTCAGTGCCATCCCGTCCTTTGATATAAATATAAAACTTTTTCCCAGGAGGGGAATCTAACACCTCAGTGCAAACAGAACAGGTCTTATAACTGTTGAAATGTAACAAATCTGACAGGAGCGTCATTCAAACGACCGGCAGAAAGATTTACGGGGCTCTGGTTTACCACCAAACACAGATGTGGGACCAGAGAGTCCTGTTCTGTCACTTAAGACATCGGCAGCTGATCCTTAGGGATCTCCTGGACTGTGGGATGGGGGGGGCTGTTCTGTCGATCAATCTCATTATGATGCACACAGATGATCAATCAGATTGGGAATAGAGGAGACAGAATCAATTCCTGAGACTCATTGTTGTGCTCTGTGAGCAGGTTTTGCTATGTGGGGATTTTCTTGTTGGTGGTTTCTTTAGTCTCAACCATAATTAAATACAGGCTAAAGTAAAAAGAATAAACGAGTCTCAGCAGATGATCACAATAAACCCTCACCTCTCTGTAGTTAAAAGTAGTCAGTACACACAGGTCTGGAATCAGAGCCAAGGTTTCATGTGACAGGCCTTATTGATGGGACTGAGGATGGATAGGGGGTGGGATGTGGGGGGTCACTGCTGGTGTGTTATTGACTTTTCAAGCTGCCGAATGTGAATATTTCAGGACCCTGTTAGGCTGAGTTTGGTCCTATATTCTCCCAAGGCCCCGGGAGGTTGTATCAAACATTTATTACACACCGCTAGGATAGAAGAAGACATTAAAAATACAACAGGGTATCACCGGAGGTCTCTCAGATCCAGGCGAGGAGAAGGAGATGAGTGTGGATGGGGGGGGGGGGTTGTTCATGGGTGGAGGTTTGACAGACAGGACTATGAGGGTTTTGTTTAGTGTGTTTGAGTATAGATAGGATATTTAAAACTGACTATGAAAGGATGTTAAAGAAACAACTCATCTGGTTCTCTCAACTAGGGGGCGGAGCCAGAGGGGTTGGAATATAATTGGTCGCCCCGGTTGATTGATAAGTCACCGCGTGTCACTTTTGTCAATGTTTATTTACAGTTCAGTCAAGGTCTTGTGTCATTAAGAAAACAAAAGTTAAAATAAAATACAGAATAATGCAATATAATTAAAACCATCAGCTCTAATCAAAGCTCAAACTCTGCCTGAATCAAAAGCCAAAGAAAATTAAATGGATTAAAAGTGTGATAATGTGATTAGAGTAAACAAGAACCTATAATTACTGGGTTGTATATTAATTTCCTAAAGACACTAATATTTTACAATGTTTATTTGAATTATTTTATTAATCTAAAACAACTGGCTTTTAAATCTGAAACTGTGAGAGAAACATTTGGAAAATCTGAAATGACACTTTTTTTCACCAGAGTGGTAATCCTGTTATATAAAAGATCTATGTTAACATAATTTTCTACATAATAAGATCAACTCTGACAGATATTGGTAATTTCAGATTATTTTTTTTATGTTTCTCTCCAGGAATGGGTTGAAGAACCCTGTCATAAAAACTTTGACAGGGATAACAGTGAGTTTATTTTAATAAATAATGAGTCATACAAAATATCTGAAATGACAGATATTTCTATTAGAGGTGTAATCCTGTTATAATTTACAACTCAGTCAGTCTGTGAATAAGGTTTGTTTTCAAATAAAACTAGATTTAAAAAAATCTGTGAGAAAAACTTTTTACATTTGTGCTGCTAAGGAATAAAAAGTACAAGTCTGTACAAGGTACGTATGTGCTAAGTACCAAGTACTATAAGTATCCAGTAGGATAAAATGAAAGTACTCTGTGAGTACAGGGTAACAAGTCACTTCATAATACAGCCTGATTGTAGTATGTAGCCCTGTAAGTACAGAGGATTTGTAGCCTAAAAAGCTTTTAATTAAGCTTCATTTGAGGTCAATTTTTAATGGATTTCATTTAAAGACTTTAGATTAAATAAACCATTTTGCTGTTATTAGTACTGCTACAATGACATGAAGTTAGGTTGTTCTAGATTGTGGAATTATTAAGATATATGAAAGTTTTATGTCACATATGGCCTCCAAAGGTCAGTCAGTATATAAACAACATTCATTACATCAGAACTGTTTACTTACTTTAATACTGAATTTATATGCCCAGCACTGGGTCAAGCAAGCACTGAATTATTTAAAATGCCAAGCAGAAAACAATCAGTCTGACCTGTTTCCTGAAGTTCAGCACAAAGACAGTGTGTGAGTGGACCAACAGAACCAACAGAACCAACAGAACCAACAGAACCCTGCTGTAACTGTGCTGGAGACAAGCTGCAGATTCAGTCATCAAATCTGTGGTTTGTTGTTTTCTCAGATTTACATCAAACTGAAATGTTTCTGATCTCCTCCGCATATTGACTGTGTTTGAAAGTTTAAATAAAATGTTACCCAGACTTTGTGGCTCTGTCAGATCAGATTAGCTGCTCAGCACCGTTTTCTTAAAGGGATTATGGCTCATAGCCGCTGTCCCAAGTTGCTTTCCGTGAATTGATTAAAATGCTTTTCGCTGATTTGTTAAATAAGAAACTTTTTTTGTTCAAAGATTTAACTTACTAAACCTTTAAACAATTGGGCAAATGTAGAAAGTCTAGAGATGAAACAGGAGACTTTAACGGATTTTGTTTTCGGTCAAAAAAACAAAAAACAAAAGGTCACCAAATATGGACAATCAGTCCTTGTTGGAAGAAACCCAAACCTAGTTTAATATCAAGCTATAAAATACATCAAACGATAAGAGTAAGTAAATTAAACACATCATTTCTTAGAGCATGGGAAAAAGAAAAAATGTCTTCAGAGAGTCAAGATTTTGATTTAATAAAGCTGAACAATATACAACATTTACAACTTCAGAAATGTAGAAATAATATATAACATCAGGTTTAGTCATTTTATTATGTCATGGATGTTTAATGCTGCAGGATTAGATTTTTATTAGATGTCAGTGGCACATGTTCAGAGGTGTAGCTGAACTGATGGCGCCCTCTTGTGGTGATACCTGAGAACAAAATTAACAAAATATTTGCCAGGTTTTTGTTCGTATATGTTAAAAAATGGAACAAGAACTGAACAAAAAATGTAGGTCAAAGATAGTCAATGTCCACAGAAAAGCTTAAACTAAAAGCTTGGTTTTGATGATTATAAAAAGTATTTATTTTTGTATTTTATTACCATGCCAGCTTTATTTATAGAGCACTTTAAACACCCACAGGACCAAAGTGCTGTACACATAATAAAACATTCATTTAATCATAGAGTCAGTCAAAGCATTAAATAATTAAAAAAAGTCTTTAAAAAAATCAACATTATAAATGGTGTTCCAGGAAGAAGAGGTGGGTTTTTTAAAAGGTGGTTAAAGAACAGACATGGAAGAGGCCTCGCTGATGTCTAAACGAAAGTCATTTCATAATTTAGAAGTTGTCACAGAAAAAGCACATTCTCTCTGAGCCTCGACACACTCAGGAGCAGCTGATCAGCTGAGGGTTTGTAGGTATGTGCAGCTCAGACAGATGCAGGGCAAGGCCTAAAACTAAGCCCTGTGGGACCCCACACAAAAAGTTTAAAAGTAAACTTTAGCTAAAAATGATTACAGAAAAAAAATAGTTCCTGCTCTTCTCAACTCACCCACAAACTGAAGCAGTTCTTTATAAGTTAGTGAACATACAGAACTACAATCAGTGGAGTATTTTTTAAGAGTTAAATCCTATATAATTCCAATGACTGGAGTAAACACTTCTCTGCCTGCTTATAATTTGTTTTTTACAGACACAGCCAGATGAGGGAGCTGTGGTATCACAGCAGATGGAACAAATTCTCATGTTGTGATACTTGTGTGTGTGTGTGTGTGTGTGTGTGTGTGTGTGTGTGTGTACGTTTGACTACAGAGTGAGGATCATTTGTGCCATAGTTACTATCAGAGTGAGGTCTATAAAGTAAAGTGAGGACCGCTTCAATGTCCTCACTTTGTTTACAGCTCTGCTGTGCTTTACTAGTTAGGTTTAGCGGCATGGTGTGAATTAAGTTTTGGTTCAGGTTAGAGTTAACTGGTAACAAGCTGACAACAGCATGTGGCCGAAACGCATCCTGTTTACCACCCTTATTAAAAACATGATATTTTCTGGAGTGCTGGTTGATTCTGCAGAACCGGGCACCCATTTACTCTTTTTCCTTTTTTGTATGAAATTTTGAGTTGTGCGCACTAGAAATTGTGTTCTTAGTGTTAACTATAAACCAGTAATGGTTAATTTTAGGAAAAATGTCTGGGTTAGTCATAAATACAGTTACAAAAATGAATAGAAGTCAATACAGTGTCCTCAGTTTGATGCAAATACAGGGATGTATGTATGTATGTGTGTGTGTGCGTGTGTGTGTGTGTGTGTGTGTGTGTGTGTGTGTGTGTGTGCATGTTTTTGTTGCGTGGTGGGGACAGCTTCTGGACATATTTCTGGTGCACAGCCTTATGAGGACCCACTGCTCCTCCATCAGGGAAAATACAATTCAGGATTTAGGGTTAGGACTAAGGTGTGAATTGAGTTTTGGTTAGGTTTAGGGTTAGGTGTTATAAATGACCGGTAAATGAATGGAAGTCCCCATGAGGATAGAAGAACTAATAAATGTGTGTGTGTGTTTCATGCCAAACCTCATATTTCCTCAAGACAAGCTGTCCCTTGTGTGCCATATTCCTGACAAATACCACAGGTGTGTGGAAAAGCTCAGACACAGTTCATCAACTGAGAAGAATAGAATGACCAACTTTTAAGATAACTGAACTAAAAAAGTGCTGTTCATAATAAAACAAAACAAACTACTCAGCAAAAAAAGTTTTTTTGTATAACCTATACAACAACAGATAAAGAGCCATTATTTCAAACTAAGGGGTTATCCTTCCTGCTCATAAAGGGGGGATTATGACCCAAGGACAACAGGAGGGTAAATGTGTAACAATTTATTCATCTCATTCCACCCCCCCACTCATAATTAGAAAGAACAGAGAGAAGGTAAGCCTGACTTCTGTGGGACATGAAGCCATGCAGGACCTGCACTGGTGTGTGGCAGTAAACTGAGAAGTTACTCAGCTCTCACAGGGAACGTGTGCATCAGGTGTGGGTCAACGGTCAAGTGTCAAGCACGCTATCTGATGTCACATGAACACACACTTCAGTGTGGACACAGTGCTCAGGTTCTGCTGCTGCTCAGAGAACCTGATGACCAGTGGACTAAACACATGGAGCAGAGACGGGTCTGCAGCAAACATGTTGAAGTAGTGACCTAAAGTTAGAATGGATGGATGGATAATTTATGCAACATTTTAAAGACAATCTGTGCAAAACAACTTTTGGTTGAATAGTTTGTTATTATTGTTTTATTCACATATTATAATACTTAAAATTTCAGATCTTTAATCCAGTTTATAGTTGTTTATTTAATTTTTTTCATGTTTTCTTTAAGTTTTTAATTCATTATTTCCTTTACTTGTTTTGGTTTCGTCTGCTTTAAGTATTTTTTAGTGTTCATCAAATATAATGATAATTTTAATATTCTAGTACATGTCTGATGTTTCTACAGTTCATCCAATCTCCTATTATTTTTAACCTCCTAACCCCAGAACTCTTGCATTACATGCGTTTTTTACAACATCCTAGGACAACAAAGTCCTAGGAGGTTAATGTTAATGTTTAATCCTTTTAAAAAATAAACATATTCTTAATTTGACTTGAATTTGACTTAGTAGTTGGTTTATTCACACATTTTTTTCTTTAATTTTGTTTGCTGTAACAGTGCCATACAGAAAATTGACTGAATTATAAAAGCAGAGATTAAATGAGTGAGATGCTAAATCTTTTAAAATGTTTATTATGATGATTCTTCAGTTTTGATTATTGCCTCATTTTAATATTTTATCCTTTGACATTATGGGTGGGTGATAAAGATGATAAAGATTTGAACTTCTAAAGTCTAAAGTCAAGTCTGCATTATACCAAACAGACACTGTCATATTTATATTACCTTGTGTTTTACAAGGATTATCCAGCATTTCTGTGGTTAGTGTGACTCAGATAGTATGAAGGTAACTTTGTTTGTTCATTATTCAATCAAACAAAAAAGTAATTTCAACAAAAAAAAATTTAAATCCAAAAAAATTATTTTTTCAACTAAATAAAAAAGCAAATTCAATTTAAAATAAAATAAAATAAGTCAAAGGTTTTTTGCAAAACAAACTTTTTTCACATGTCAGAAATCTTTGGTGGAATCTCAAACTTTTGGTTGATGCTCTAAGTTTTTGGTTGAACTCAAAAGTTTTGAACTCAGAGAACATGAACATCCGGGGCGGAGCCCATGAGGATGAACTACTGTAAGATGTGTCTCTATTGTTTATAATAATAATAATACTTTATTCATTTCATTTTTCAAAAAAAAAAAAAAAAAACAAACAAAACAATGCAAATAAAATAAAATGAAAGGCAGCAGA
>JAUBOC010000037.1:8726630-8738328 GCA_032275365.1 Anablepsoides cearensis | reverse complement strand
TGTGTGTGTGTGTGTGTGTATTTGATTTAGAATTGATTTGTCATCCAAAACTGATTATGTGAGCCCGTTTGTTGTGTTCCCAAAGTGCTTCTTCATTTTGCAAACCTCGCACACAGTGAAGCTCATGTCAAACTCAGACTCATTCATTAAAAGTAAAAATGAGACCGAGTCTTTGCATTCAGTGAGACCAGTTGAACTTCTCTTTCCTCCAGTTTTGTAGTTTCCTCTTTGTTTTGGTGATTTCTACGCATGCATACGTTCCAAACCCGGTTGCGTGGTGACATCAGGACATCCCATATAGTTACAAAATGGAGGCTGAAAACTATTTAACTTGGTTCACATGATTTGATTTCATAATTACACTGTCAAGTTGCTCTATGCAGAAAATATGAATATAGTTGAACTGTCAAGACACTTAAGAAAGAAGAAAAGAAGGAATGTTAGGAGGTGACAACGCTAATGTGTAAAACCCACTTGTGCTCATGTGTTTGCCTGTTAGTAAAATATATCCTGAACCATTTTAATGTCCATCTCAAACTGAATAGACTCCAAAAACTTGTTCAGTTGCAGATGATAAAAAATTGTTTTTGGGAGTTTCATTAAAATCTGTCTGCTAGTTCATGGACCAGTAGTGGGCAAAGTGTAAAATCAAAGATCAACATTGGTCTAACTCATTCATCAGATTCAGGAAATCTAGCCCGGTCAGTTGTATTTAGTTGAGTAAATTATTTCAATAGGCTGAATTGAATGTTTTAATGAATAATGTTAAAGTCTGATGAACAGCTCATTGGGTAACTGAAGCATAATGTGGAGAGAAAATCCTGATGTTTGCTGAGAGCAGAGCTGAAGTGGAAAAAGTGCACCGTTTCAAATGAATGGAAAGGAATGTTGTTTTCAAACTTCGGTGACGTCCACTGATGACCAAGTGGTTTTCTTTTCATCTTATCCAGTTTCATAAAGGGAAAAAAGTGGGCTTTGTTTTTGAACTGTCTGAAACTGAATCCCAGTCCAACGTGGTCCATGGTCGATCCTTAGGGGGGTCAGGTTCTGTCAGTTTGGTGTCATTTGAGCAAAACAAATGGTGGGACAGGATTAATTAATATTTTCTGAACCAGATGCACTGCTAAAAGTAAAACAAAAATGGTTCAAGCATGACACTCTGACTGTGCCTTTGTGGTGATTGGAACCACTTGAGACTCTAGCTACACTTCTAGTACTTTAAAAGTTGTTCACCATTTTTTGTTTTGATTAACTTAATTTTTCTCAAATATTACTGCCATAGTAGAACTTTTGTTTGAAGATTGATAGTTTTATTCAATTTAATTCCCTGTAGATGGAAATGTGTTGGGCTTATTATTTGTGGTTTGGCTTCCACAATATTTGGTCAAAGGAAATCCTATTTTTTGGGGACATTTTTCTATATGATCAGCTTCAAGTGATGGCATATAGCTCAACAGAGCTCTACCCTCACATATGGTCACAAACACTGGATAATGACTGAAAAAACAAGCCTGCAGATACAGGTGGTCATAATGAGTTTTTTTCAGCAGAGTATTGTGCTCTCCTTTAAAGACAATCCAGAAGAGACTTGGAGTTGAACTGCTGCTCCTCCACATCAAAAGGAGCCAGTTGAGGTGTTTTGGACATCTGGTAAGGATGCCCCCTGGAAGTATTTTGAGCATCATGGGAGGTGTCAAAAAAGTCCCAGGAAATGCTGGAGAAACTATTATTCTTCACATCAATTTAGTCTTGGCCAAACGTGTCTCCATTTCCAGTTTCTGTACAGTTCTTGGATTCACCCCAGCACTATCAGTGTACCCAAGTCATTGGGTTTCAAATGAAGGCATAGTGGCTCAGTTGGTAAAGCCTCTCAGCAGGAAGGTTGCCTGACTGAATCCTGACCAGAGACCTTTCTGAGTAGAGTTTGCATGTTCTCTTCCTTCATGTGTGGGTTCTCTCAGGGTTTTTAGACTTATTGGTAACTCTAAGATGTCCCTATAAGTGTGAGAGAGTGAATGGTTGTTCGTCTCATTTGTCTCCATTCCATGTAGTCATGTGATGGACCTGTGACCTGTCCAGGGTGTACCCTGCCCCTGAATATGGCACCTGTGACCCCTGTTACCCTGAAAGGGGTAAAAGATGATGGATGGATGGATGGATGGATGGATGGATGGATGGATGGATGGATGGATGGATGCAAACCTTTTTTTCTAAATGTAGGAGAAAAGCACAGGGAAATTGTTTGACTTGCAACACCACGCTTTTAAATCATTTTTACCTCATCATTTAGTTGGGGTCTATACCAAGTGGACGCAATGCTTTGGTGTAAACTCCTCCTTATTGTAACTCTCTTTCGCCCCTTTTCTGAATTGTGCCTTAGTTCAACCCCTTTTGAAGCTGTCTCTTTAAATCCAAAGGAGGCGCTTCATGCCCCGCCCCCCTCCAGCTTCCAGACCGGTCCATTCTAGTTTGATAACGGTTTGTTATTACACCTATTTTACACTTTGCATTTGTTTTAACCAACAAAGCAGTTCATGTGAACATGAACATGGAGAATGATGGCGAGGTTTCAGCAGAGTAAACAGACCGGGTCAAGTGTTCACATATCTGGAGTCTGCTGAGGCCTGTTGAATTGTGGGTAACACGAGGTGAGGAGCAGCTCTGTGGCTTTGGTTTTGTATAATATAAAAAGGTGCGACGGAGGTTTTGGCACCGATTTGGTAATTATATAATTCATCTCTGTCTATAACAGCTTGAAGTCCTGGATGTTCCTCAGCGAGCAGCCGAAGGGGAATACTTCACAGCTGTTGGGACTTGCTTCCTTAAAGCTTATGTTAAAACGGCACCTGACGTTTGAGTTGATGGGCATAATTATAACCATCACTGTCTGAGGTGCTTTATGAAGGCGCTGATTGAGAGAGAACTGGGACAGTAATAAAAACAGTGTGTGTTAGTTCGAAAGAGGATACACTCACACACACATGCAATGTTTCTCTATCCTTGTGGGGATTTTCTATTGACTTCCATTCATTTTTTGGCAATTTTATATCCTAACCCTAACCATTTACCCTGGAATTAACATCACAGGTACCAACCTGACCCTAAAACTAACTTAAACTCAATTTACACATTGGTTCTAAACCCAAGCCCCCCACCCAAAAATCAGCCTCTGAAGTCATGGCTGAATTTTCCTGAAAAATCACCCCCAACAAGTAGCAAAACATGGGCCCACACACACATAAATAGAGAAAAGCTCAGTGTTTGTTCCTGATTTCTGTCACAACCAAGAGGTCAAAGTTCAACTGTTGAGTGTGTGTCATGCTGGAGTGCTGTGTTTTATATTTACCACTTACTGACACACAAACTGCAGTGTGAGTGTGTTTGGATCCTTCAGCTCAATCTGAACGTTTCATCTTCAAAGGCTTTCAGTCAGTGAGTCATAAGGTAAAAATGCACCTGCTCAGCTGAGTGTCATTAGACCAATGGGTTATATGATAAATCTACACTTTTGCTTTATAATAGAGATCCACCAGACAAAAAACTGCAAGTAAAAGGTTGTTTTAGATTGAATCTCAATAAAATGTTATGGACTGAATTTTAACAGCAACATTTGTATTTTGATTTACATTTGAAAATTGTCAAAACATCTAAAATGTTGATATCCTTCAATTTGAAACAAATCTCTGGAAAAATGACAGAAGTTGTTTTGTTCTTCTTGTTTTTAATTTTATTTCAATTTGTACATTTCAGATGTGAACACATCAATGTTCTAGAAGTTATGCTTAATTTGCAAATGTTTCTTAGATTCTTTATGTGTAAAAAAAAACCACCAGTTATGGAATTTTAATTATTTTTTCATGCATTTTATTATACATTAGGAATGTAAATGTATTTTGAATCTGTAAATTTAGGTGTATTTTCGTGTAACTGAAAATTACAGGAAAACCCTATAATATAATCTCACTCTATATTTGCAGATTTTCTTTGATATTATTTGACCAACATCAACTCCAGTGTTTCCAGATATATGATTATTACATTTTTAGGGTCCATGTCATGTGTGAAACTCAAGGCAAAAGAGTCAAATTTGGCCCTCATTAACAGGTTCTAAATCTACATAAAATGTAATTTATAAAAGGCAATTTGTGTTTCTGTAAAATAATTTGTTATAACACACTTTTTCAATAAACATTGACAGAGATTATGGTTTAGGATTAAGTTTTGAATTTTGGGCCCCCTTGTCTAACTTAGTTTGACATTCCTGGTTTATATAATACACAAAGCTCAAATATGCAGTAATTATTGCATTTCTTTTCACCAAAACATAGACCAGCTAGGCTTTATTCACAGGAACACCCACATATGATCTGATCGAACAAACCAGACAGTGGACTCACCACGAGACCACCCCAGCTTCCTGTGTACATTTTCCAATCACAACACTTCATCTTTCCCTCCAGACAACATTTCCGATCTGGCAACCCTGAGCAGCTTTAATGTTGCAATGTGTTGCATTATTATTTTTAATTATTATTATTGGATTTTTTTTTTGGACACAATTCTTGGACTCATTCCATGGATCAGACTGAATATGAGTAATAGTTTTGTAGAATGAACAAAGATTAACAGATTAATGAAAGTCATTACTAGATGGAGTGTCAGGTTGTAGCTTATTACATCTCAGCATCATAATGAGTGTTTATTAAAATGCTCAGCAGAGAAGTAAACATAGATAAAAGAAGTAAAACCTGTCAGAACAAACACCCTTATAACCAACTTATTACAGTCACACATTCTGACAACATTTTATAGACACCATAGACACAATTTTATGAATCCAAGTGTAAAAAATGTTTTTGGTTTATTTGAACAACTATAATACTGAGTAAAATGTCTTATCGTACCTCCTGTTAGCGCTCTGCAGCCAGCTGGCCAGTTTCAACCTCTTGCCTTCAGTGTTCTCTTTCATGTTTAGAGATTCGCTTTAAATCTCTTTTAAAGCCTCTGATCCCACGGCTGATATCGTTTCTTTAAGGTTTATTGGGGCTAAACTACAGAATACGTCCCGTTTCCAAGAGTTCCACCTCTAACCCGAGCTGTTTCACAGAGCTGGTGGGAGTAACCTGACTCCCCGGGGGATTTACTCCTTTCTAATAACATGGGAAGTTTGTGTGGGATGTGCGATTAGCTCTCGCTGCATGTAAACTGGAAAGAAAGCCATTTATGGGACGGGCCTCTGCTGTAGAGTTGTACTTGTCTTGTTTCTTTGATAATGAATTTGACTGAGTGGTTACAAGAATTGACGCGGCAAGTACGAACAAATCAGGACTTGCTTTTCAGTGATCTGCTCCCTTTTTTTTCTTTTTAGAACAAGGACCTTTAGGCTTTAATTGGCCTCTTGATTCTTTCTTTTTTCTTTTTGGAACTATGAGCCAAGTTGGAGAGAAACATGCATGGCCACAAACCACAGCAGTAAAGTAAACAACAAAATGCAGATTGACCCTCACAAAAAGGAAAACATTTGAGTGAAAAGCAGCGAATGTGTGGACTGAAAGTGACAATAACTTCTCTTGGAAGTTTCTTCCTGTTGGTTTAAGATGTAACTCATCAGACAAACAATACATTTTTTAAAATCATGAAATGTGCTTTCGTTAGGTCCCTGTGGACGCCTGCACTTTCTGGGGGATCTAAGATGTGGTCACATGATTTGATTTACTCCCTGCAGGAAAGACCTGAGCTCAAATGGGAGAATAGTTCAGGCTGGGAGTAGTGGTGAGCTTGGTGCTTATGAGTCTCTTGAGAGGGAAAAAAATTCTTCTGAATTTTCTCAGGCTGGGACAGAACATGTTTTCAGTGTTTTTATCTTGTGATATCAGTTTTAATCTTTTCAGTCACACATGTCGGGTTGTAAAAGTTCAACTCCACCTTTTTTATGCTCGTTGACCTAGACACCTCCTGAATTGTTGTTATATTACGGGAAAATGCTAATCTTAGAAATTTATTGCTTAAATTTAGAAAGTTAGTAGGAAACTGCGACAATGAAAGCTCTGTCCTATTAGGAAATGCAGCACACTCAATGCACTGCATTCCAACATTCTAAACTATGTGTCAAACTGAAGGCCCATGGGCTAAATGTGGCCGGCCACAGCATTTTGTCTGGCCTATAATAACTGCAAAGATGTATTAATGTCTTAAAATAAGTGTAGGCTGCTTTAAATCCAGCATTGACCCTAAAATACATCTCCTATAATGCATGTAAAATATTTTACTCGCAAAATGGCAGCATCCCACCACTAGATAAACGTGCACAAGGTACTTAAATAGTCTGCAAATTTTGTTTTGTAAAACCTCCATTTTGCTTCATTTTCACTGGCTAATTTTGCCGGCAGAATAAGGTGCAGGTGGGCACATCAAAGAGCGATAATAACAGCAGAACGTAAAGAAGAAAAATAAGACTTAAACTTTAGAAAGTTGATTACATTTTACCAAAAATAAACCAAAGACATTAAAATGCAGACTTGTCATTCCACGGCAGGACTATGTTTACTCTGCTGAAACGCTAACACACTGGAGCCATGATTCCTTCCACTGCAGATGGATACGTTTCAAAAACGTTAGCTTGTACATCAGGTTCATAGATCTTATTTTCAGTGACTGACCACTTCATGCTGTTATTAAAATATATAATGTTTATTAGTTTACCATCAGAAACAGTGTGTCTTGGAGGCAGCTATGCTAACGTTAGCTACACTAATGCATTAAGTGTCACCATAATAAATCTACCAAATTATAGTAATAATCTATCCTATCTAATCTTTTCCCCATTTTTTTCTTTTATTTGCATTCAATTTGAATTTTTGGATAGCCAGATCCAGCAAGATGGATTTTTTTTTACTTTTATTCAAGGGTGTAACTTTAGGTCTACTCTAAAACCTTGCATGTCATTTTCAGCAATTATGCTTAAACGTACATATATGACATATTAAATTTTTAAATCAGGTCTATATAACCAATTAATTTCTAATGTGTTAAAGCAAATCATATAATTTTATTGGGGGGGGGGAGTATGTTGACTGGGTCAAATAATTGTGAGGGTCATAACCCCCTACCCCCCATTAATGACCCATTAAGTTTCATGGGTCATTATTTGAATTTGCTATGAGAACGTTGATTTTACATTAAAGTAAAAAAACTGGATAACAGTCACATTCATAAGTGTGAGCAGGTGAGATGAGATGTGTACTGAAGCTGGAACAGCAGGCGTGCTCACAGGAAGCAGAGGAAGACATGACAGAAATAACTGTGACTAATCAACTTATCGACTAATGAAAATAAATAATGGACAGATTAATGGATTATTTTGCTAGTTGACCCAGAACGCTTTTATATTATTAATGCCATAACTTGGCAACATCCGTGTGATGACACATTTTTTCAATTTATAAAAAATTATATTATGTATTAGTATAGTATATATTATACTTGAAGTAAATATTTATCAAATAATGTCTAATGTTACATTTAGTTGGAGTTCCCTTTAAAGGTTATTGTTTCACTTCATGTCAAAAGTCAATTTGAATGTCTCATTTTCTCATGTTTTTCTATGTTGTGCATGATGATTAAGTTTAATATTCAACCAAGTCCTCTAGTTTCACTTGTCAAAGAGCAAAACACATCAGGAAATCAGGATGCATTAGTAGTGTTGCACTAAGAACCTGCTTTATTCATGGTGATGACATCTTACTGGAGCTGGGACTTGAAAGGCGAGTCGTGTGGCATTTGGCCTCTGTGTTTTCATGTTTGAATTTGCCTCTCAAGTCAATTTGTCTTCCACAGACAGGAAGGTGAAACGCCGTAAGCAGATCTGCACATGACTACATGGAAAAATGACTGACCTGTGATGAGTCTCGCTCCTCAGGTTTGCTGAGAAGTCATGCAGTTTTCAGAAGTTAATCAGTTCAGCTAATCTGGCTCCTGACCTCACAGGTGCAGCATCAAGTAAACATTACAACCTGTCTGATCAGGTCAGTGTTCACATCCCTAATGACCTCATTCCTCTCCAATCTTTACTTAAAAGTTTTTACTAAAGCTCTATATTGCTTTATTCACCCACTAAGTGCTCTAAAATCATCATCAATCTGAAAGTTAAGATCTCAGCCTGGGAAAAGTTAGAAGCCTCAACATTGGTGTTTACAGGAACTTCTGTCTGCCTCTCCCACTCACTGGAACTCTACACCACCTGGCCGAACACGTCCATGCAGGACAGAAGAGAAGGAAAAGGAACAGAAACTCATCAAGAAAGCTCTCTAGGAATACACTGCCCAGCCAAAATAAAAAGTCACCACCTGGATTTAACTAAGGTCTATGATGTAGGGTGGCTGCAGTTGGTCAGGTCTGGGTTCAGCAACAGTTTGTGATCAAAGACCAAGGTGAGCTGACTATGAATATACTAAATGATAAGGTTATTCCATCAATGGCCATATTCCACGATGACAATGCCAGGATTCATGGGGCTGGAATTGTGAGTGTTTCAGGGAGCATAAGACATTATTTTCACACATGGATTGGCTCCACAGAGTCCATTGAGAATCTTTGGGATGTGCTGGAGAAGGTCAGACTCTACCACCATCAATGCAAGATCTTGATGAAAAATTAATGCAACACTGGACTGAAATAAATCTTGTGACATTGCAAAAGCTTATCAAAACAATGCCACAGCAAATGCATGCTGTAATCAAAGCTAAAGGTGGTCCAACAAAATATTAGTGTCTTTAACTTTTTTTAGAGGCAACTTTTAAGATGGTATGTTACAACTGGCCCTGTCTAAGTTTATAATAGTTTTGAATTTCTCATTATAGTTTAGTTTTATTCTGTTGTGATTTTTTTTCTTTTAATTCAGCTAGTTTTAAGTAGTTTTTACAGTAGATTTGCTAGTTTTTATTAGTTATTATTGCATTTTTAATGCTTAGTTTTTATTAGTTTCTTTAAGTTTGAATAAACATATTTGCCAACAGCTATTTGGTTAAAGCAGTCCATAGTGACACCCTCCCAAAATAATTGCGTAACTCAATTTTGCCAACTTAAGGACTTGGGAGATTATTTTAGGTCAATGACGATAGTTATCTCCAACCTGGTGCTACCTGTAGCTACTGAGAGAAGCTAGCGTGTCATGATAATCATAGTTAGTCACGTTGTGCCAGCTTGATTCATGCAGTTTTTCCCTTGAGAAGTATTCCACCTATTTTGTTCCTTGTTTCCATTACAAGACTTGCTTTTATTTTTCTCGCAGTCATATTTAAAAAAATCCCAAAGTGGACGTTGCCGCTTTCTCCCAACTTTTGCTGTCTCATTTTGCAGACGATGCTGAGCAGCAGACTGTAAACAAGTGTTGTTACAAACCATGAGGTGCTGTAAGCTGCTCACAGCTAAAAAGATCCACATGGCTCAAAACAAATTGACAAACAATAAAACTAAGGATATTTTATCTATTATTTCAGTTAGTTTTAGTCAGTCATTACAGTTTTTATTTATTGTAGTTAACTAAAATGTTTTTTTCAATTTCAGTTTTTGTTATTTAGTTAGTTTTAGTTAACTATAATAACCCTGGCCCTGTCACAGTTTGGTTTATGTGGTGCTGGTCCATGCGTGGACCACCTCCAGCAAACCACATCTGGGTAGACTATTAGTGCATTGTGTGGGCCAGAACTGGATCAAACTAATTTTGATACGTGGGGCAGATATTATAAGTTGGCTTTTATCAAGTCAGCAAGGAAATCTGTTCAGTGGGACATTTTTTTAAAACAGGGAGAAGAACAAAGACAAAAAAAGAATGTGTCATGTTGGTGAAAAAATTCAGGATTTTCTCCAAACACAACATGTAGGTCCTAATAAACCGGACAGGACTCTCAGATGGTGGCTGGTTCATCCCAAGGTCAACCCCCCCCCCCCAAACATAAACTGAGCGATGTGATGTCTGCAGTTCAGTTCATGGTTCAACACAGGAGAGCCAGCTCTTCAGGACAAGACTCAGCTGCTATACCTGAGCCAAAATGTTCATATTTTGGACACAGAAACCATTTACATCATTCTAGAAAAACATAACCTGAGGAAAATTTCTCCCATTTTAACTTTTTAAACGTCCAATGCTCCATTAGGCCTGATCAGGTCATTTCCCCTTGAATTCACACCTTTGTGCATGTGACTAAAACACCAGTGTGTGTGAGCCAGGTAAACAAGGTCCCTAAAGTCTCTTCTTTGTGACGAAAGTGAGTTTAATACGCCCATTAATTTAGATGACATAATGAAACTACTCATACAGTTTAAGAGCAATAATTCAGGGGTGGATACAGATGGGTGGCCACCCCTGGCACCTGATTAGCCACCCCAAGTTCCACCCCCAAATGATTGACAAGTGGTGTGGGAATTGCGTGTTGCAATAAAAGATGGTCATTTAGAACAAAAACTGAGTAAATATCTGTCAACCATCTGTAATATCTGGTGTAGAGGGAACCCTCAGTGTGTAAAGAAAAAAATATAACTTTTATAACACTCAATTAATATAAAGCAACAAATATGTGTAATGGTTCTATATTTAAAAAACAGGTAATGAAAACTGGGTACCATCTTGAGGTCAGTCTGTAACAGAACAGAGAACATGGAGAAACTAGAAAATGTCTCTGACAGCTGCTACATGGTCACCATTTTAAATTAATGTTTTGACTGTACTACATATTGATGCAGCTGATTGAAGCTCCAACCACACCAAATTTTAGCTCAATATATCAGAAAATAGCTGAATTGCAGCCATTTGAATTTAGCCTAGTGGGCCTCTTGGGTTTATTTCATTTGAATTCAGAACCTTTTGGGCATCGCTCGGAGCTTCCACCACACTGAATTTCAGATTACTATCTCTAAAGATTTCTGATTTGTAGTACTTTCCTTTTCAGCTTAGGTGGCCATCTTGGATTTTTGATTTGCAATCAGCAACAAATACACCAAGTCTCAGCTCAGTAGCAGTAAAATGAAATATATCTCTTTCTCAAATTAGTATTAGCCCTTAAATTAAAATTAAGATTTGAAAATGTCATGTGAACTGTGTTTGGCAACCAGTGTTCAATATTTCAAAATATATTTCATTATTTCAATATTTCTAAAAGAGGGTTGTAACTATTTGAAGTTTGAAGCCATCTTGAATTTTGTCTTTGCATTCAGACATTGCATAAGATTGTTCTTGGCTACTACTATATAGATTTTCAGCTGTGCATTTAATGGCTGTATTATAGCCCTTTGTAAAATTAACATTAGAAGTTAGCTTAAATTAGGACTAGCAATCATTCTTAGCTATACCAAAAATAATTTGAGCTTAAGGTCGTATTCACACCTGATAGTCCAGTAGATTCGGTTCGATTGGGGGCAGAGATCGCAAGATTTGTTTACATTTTTATTTGGTGTGGTTTACGTTCACACTGCAGTTTCTCAACCGAACTAAACCCTGTAAACGAGCTGTTCCTGCTCTCACCTGTGGGGGTGCTGCACAAAGAACCACTAAAGAAATCAACATGAATAACCTCAGAAGACATGGAACGCAGTTTCCTTCTTCACAAAATGTAAACAAACAATACTAACGTTAGATTTTAGTAGTTATAGGATTTATTTTTTTGTTTTTGGCAAATGTGCCAAACAAATAGTCTTCATCAAT
>JAUBOC010000037.1:8623931-8637507 GCA_032275365.1 Anablepsoides cearensis | reverse complement strand
CAGTTCTTGTTTAGTAAATCAGTCTCAAAACAAGATCAAAAAGACATTTTGGCTGGATATAAGATTTTAAAACTTGGTTAGAAAGACAGTTTTTGCAGCGTACCCCATTTTGATTTCTCCTGTATAAAAAAAGTACATAATAAACCTAATTAATAGCAGCGTCTCTTAAGCCTAAACAGAAAATTTGCAAAGTATGTTTCGTAGAATTCTGGAGTTGTCACCAAGTACCAGAGGAAGGCCTTTAAGGTTGAAGTGTGCACTGGTCAGTCCTGTTGGTTGTCTGAGACAGAAACACTCATGGATCCCTGGCTGAGTAGATTTGTTTCCACAGTTTGCTGCATGAGAGCTTGCTGTAGCCGACTCGGTCCACATCTTCTGGCTTTCATCGTATTCTAGTTTATGTCAGTGTTTCAGCTGATTAAACAAGTTCATTGTGTTAGGTTTAGTGGCCCCCAATGCCATCTTCAGCCACTGGTATGTTATGGGCTCACATGTGCACCTGATAGTGAGAGTGCGTCACACACAAAAATAAGTCATCCTCATGCGGCACTAATTGTAAAGCACCCAATATTGGTTTCTATTTAATTGCACACTATACAATTTTACTCAAGCTTTTCATCAACACACTTGTTATTTCAATAGCAGATTCGGAAATGAGCTAAAATGCTCTAAAACAACATATTTTACTAACCCATGGTGGATTATTAAATAAAATATTTAAGGTGAAAGTTGTAGGTTGTTTTTCTCTGAACTTAGTAAAAAGGACAAAGTTCACATTGGTAACAAACTTTACCAGAGTTAATGAAAAGTCTCTTGTATTATTGGATTTGTTCATAATATAATTTTTTTTGTTAACCATCAATATCAAATGCAACCTTAGAAAAAAATGCAGCTCTTTTCCAAAGCATCTCTCCATTTGTCTGATTTATCTGCTCCTTTTTAGTGGCTAATTTGCAATGGTTCATAAAAAAGAAAAAAACAACAACAACAACAACCACCAACTAACGTATCAGACATGCTACTTTACTTCACTTAGTAGATTAAAACATGTTGGGAATTTTAACCAGTGCATTTTCTTTGCTCCGCTATCGGAGAGTGAATACAGAGCAGCTGCTTCTCCCACACTTCGATGCAGGAAGAAAATCTACCCACAATTATAACCATCATAATGTGCTGAATTTTCAACTACATGTTTATTTATGACGGAATTAAAATTTGAATATTTACCCACTATTTGCTCTGCTAGACTTGTGGTGAATATTAATGTCTTTTAGGCTGAAACTCGGGATGTTCAGCTAACTGTAAAATTGACAGCAGTGGGAGGTTCACATAACAGCAAAGTTGAGAGTTGGAGGGGTCTAAAATCCTAATATATAATATGACTCATCCATACCATGATTTTTTTTCCTGCTTCCTTCAATCATCACAGTGAGCAAAGTCACACAAAAAGCTTTTGCAGTTGTTTTACACTGGATACCCTTCCTGACACAGCCTAAGCCTCAGGTTTACATACCATAAAGAGAGTGAAAAAATAAGCATGATTTCTGGGAATAGAGAATTAACTTGATGTTTTTACCACTGTTGGGGGGGGGAGGGAGATAAGTTTTATGAGGGGTCAAGCAGTACCTTTCCTGTGTAATTTATTGTTTAGTATTCTAGTTTCTTGTTTTTTTGTCTTTGAACAATCCCCCTCACACACCTGGTTGTTATTAACCAATCAGCATTCTTGTCCTGTAGGTCTCATTATCTTAAGCCTGTTTTATACTATATTTTGACGCAAGGCATAATTTGTCTTTTTGTTTTTACCAGTTGGTCAGATTTTGGGATTGAAAGTAAAAAAAAAATACACATTTGATGTATTTTTGCATGCATATGGGTCAGAGGGCTCGGTAGTGCCAGTGTATGGCAGCCATGCCTTTGTCAGTGTGCCCAAGGGCAGCTGTGGCTACAATGTAGCTTACCACCATCAGTGTGTGAATGGTTAAATGACTGTAGTGTGAAGCGCTTTGAAGTCCTTGGACTTGATAAAGTGCTATAAAAGTGCTGGCTATTCACCATATTACAATAATGGAAGTCTACAAAATAAGCACAAAAATATATTTTGCATATGTGACTTTTAGTAACTATGCCACCTCCAGGCACAGGAATAACAAGGAAAAAAAAGTCACCAGAAAGGCTCTCGTCTCACCAGACTGAGGCATCTAGAGAGTGGTCACAGAGAAATGCTGGAGAGTGGGTCAGGTAGGCAAGTTTCCAGGTGAGTTCCACTTTGCAGAGTAGCCAGACTAAGCAAATATCCACACAAAGCAGATGCTGGGATTTTCAACAAGATATTGAGCAAGACTTTATGGAGAAACAAAAGCTAGGCATGAGTGAAAAACCCAAAGATGAAAGTATGTGAAGTTTGCTTTGAATTTAAGCAAAACCCACACAGACCAAGTAGAATTGACCACAAATTATCCTTCCTTGTGACAGTACAAGTCATGTGGATCCCTGAGATGGTCTTAAATAGCTGGAGTTCTGATGACAAATTGGAAACAGCTGGAGAGTGATAAGCTGAATGTGAGAATCAGAAAATAAGAGCCAAAACCACAGTTACAATAAAAGAAAAAAGAGGAAAAAAAAAGCCTGGAGGAGGCAGGAGCTTCATACTTCAGAAAGCGCTTATATGTTCATGTTCAGTCCAGTTTTTGATCCACAAATTAACCAGGGACAAAAAAATACTTTGGCTTATCTTATTCTAAACGTTTTTGATGTATCATTTATACTTTAAAATATCTGATTTGGACTTTGTTTCCAATCGCTAGGCTGTATTGAAAAAAGAAAAAAAAATGCAGTTTTCATTAACTAATTTTATTGTTTTATTATTTAGGAACAACAGGGGCTGAAGAAAGGTCATCCAATGGCCACTTTTGGCCCTCGGGCCATATGTTGCCCATATGGGAAATAATGGTCCTACAACAACCAAAGCTAGCATTATTTCAAAGAACTGAGAATCTACATAATCATCAAAAAAAAAAAAAAAATGTTTAGTTGTGTTCAGAGAACAAACCTCTGAGAAAGTTGTTGCTCCGGTGCACAAAGGGATCCAACAACCTTTTTTTTTCCTGCCATAGACACAGCAAAGTATCACACAATGTTGTCATTCATCCCTCATGTGCGCTATAGGCAGCGCCTATATTTTTAGATTCCCTGAGGAATCATTTTGGCACCGCATGCATCTTGTTTACCGCAAACTATCTTGTGTACTTGCTTTTGATATGCTGATGTACACCTCCGTCTGCCGGTTCTTTTTAACATGTTCACTCTCCACGGATTACACTGGTAACAGTGCCGTCGATCGGGGGCTCTGTTAAAGCTTAACGATTCCCAGCAGGGCTGAAAGCAGCTTCGGCTTCAATGTGAAATGCAGGAAACGTATAAGAAGCCAGGCATGTGACGAGATTGTAAATGAGACTGCAATTATTTCATCATGTCAAATCTTTTCTTTTAAGTTTGAACTTGAATGATTCCACTTGTTGCAATGAGATCTGTTTTCATTCTGCCACAGCCTGACTTTACTGAAACTACGACTGATGGAACAACTTGGAAAGGCAAAATTACTTCTATTTGCATCCGTGCAGCGATAATCACTTTTACTATACGGTCAGTCAGCTTGGCACAGATTTTGCGCAGCAGCTGATAATTAAATGTAATTTTTTTGCAGCATGTTAGGTGAGAATGTGTTTTGGCGGCATTAAAAAAAGGAATTTAAAGTAAAATCATATATGATGAAAAGGGACATTGGTCTGGCCATTTTGGTCAAACCTTGTAAATAACATTATGCACAGTCTCATGCTCAGAGTACGTGATGTGAATGACCCTCACCTACTTTTACACAAAATTTGATCTCAATATCCATAAAACTGACTGAGTCAGAGCCAGTTTTGCATTTGCTAAGGTCAATTAGCTGTGGCAGCCATCTTGAAACACGTTGACTTCAAAAGTTAATCTGTTGTAGATGCATGTCTAATTAATAATTAGATGTATTAATTACTTTTTGATAGGGTCATTGAAATCCATCTAGTGGCTCATGAGATATTTTACTAACAGACAAACACACACGTGTGTGTGGGCAATAACATTAATGCCCTCATGCCTTTAGTGATGGGCAATAAATATATTAATGCCAAGTAAAAAGCAAGTATTTGCATATGTTTTCCTGACATTAAAAGCTGCATCACTGATCCAGCAACAGAGCCTCTGCAGCTAATTGTGCAGCAGAGCTTTTTAAACCTTCGGCCCGTGACTTATCTGCCATTTATTTTTCTCCTTGTTGTGAGCTTGTTTAATCTGAGCGCCCTACTTAGAGCTCACGCTCAGAACCGCTCTGTGATCGCTTGATACCCTAGCAAATAAAAAGCAGGATGCGGAGGACGGCTCTCGAATTCTATTTTCTCAGACGATTCATGAGGCGTTGCGAGGGTTTAGGGTTTTAAAAAAGCGGCGGTGGCGCACATATTTAGTGCCTCTCGTAGTGTGACGAGAGGCACAGCAGCGGGCGTGTCAGAAAACATCTTTGATGTTGAATATTTGCACTTGTGCTCAGGCCATGTCAAAACTTTAACTCCTTGTACTCTGATATTCCTACTTGCTGTTTGTCCCTGAAAAACAGCTACTTTAGCATGAAAATTAGGTTTCTATTGACTTGATAAGTTAGATTTATTATCGTTTGATGCCAAAGGTGAAGCAAGATGTCTTTTGCTTGTGCATGTATGTATTTGTTTGTCTGTACAATTAGCAAAATATCTCAAGAATCACTTAAACCACATGTGTCAAACTGAAGGCCCATGGGCCAAATCTGGCCCTCGTTACCATTTTTTATGGCCCTAAAAGTTAAAACTTTAAATATGAAATAGTTTTCTCCTTTTGGCACTGGATCAACATTTTTTATTTTGGTTTCCTCTTCTCATTTTAAAATCAACTAATTGGATTTTTATATTTTTTTTCTTACTGAATTTGTTGTATTGTGATAAAATGTATTTCTAAGATATAATAAGCAAAAAAGTTGTAAGATATGATTGTTAATGATGAGTCTTTCCAAATGTTTTTTTTTTATCTGTCATGCATGTTCTAAATGCTAAATAAAATGGGATTTGGAAATAGTCATTTGTATTTCTATAATTAGTTATACAACATTTTCCAGTAAATATTAACAGAGATTGGCCCTTGGTTTAGCAAAATTTTTTAATTTCTGTCCTCTTGTGTAACTGAGTTTGACACCCCTGACTTAGCTGGTCATACTGAAACTTTCAGAATGAAATCATTCAACAAACATCTAAAACTGTTGAACTTTTAGAGTTGGTTCAGTTCAAAATGTCCTCCACAGCAAAGCAAACTTAACAAACACAAAATAACTATAACTCAATCAGATTTATTGAGCTAAAATTTGGTGTTTGCTGAAACTGCTTTCCAACACAAACTGAACTCCACCATGAGAAATCACCCCAAGATTCCAATACCACATGAGATTGTGTATAATGCTTTAATCAAGAATTAACCTACACAGAGATAAAACTATGGCCTGAAAGATGGTGAGCGATATACTGTACATTCCTTCAAGCAATGTTAACCCTTTAGTTCTGATGAGTGAAATGGGGCTTCCTCTGCGAAAGATAATCCAAAAACAAATAGTGGATGTTCTGCCACCAGCAGCTAGCCTTATGATCAAACTCTAAAGCTGACACAAGCCGAGTCTAAAGCTTTAACCTTCTCCTGCCTACGGAGGAACATTTGAAGATGCACTACACACCAAGGAGCTTTTGGTAAAGTAAGCCTCTGTGGGGGAAAAAAAGTGAGATCATAGTGAAGCGAATCGTCCCTTGATGCTCCCATCTCTTTTCTTGAGCCTTCACTGAACAACAGCAAACTCTGAAATCTCTGTGATTCTTTGTGACAAACACAGCAGCTGCTTGGTCTTTGGTTCTCCTCTTTCTGAAAACTAAAAAACAAAACAAAAAACAAACAGATCTCCTGTTTCGATTGAATTTGTTCTGATTGTGCAAAAAAAAATATGATTGTCCCCATCAGGTTTTCAGTCAGATACACTAACAAAGCCAAATAAGCTCAATATTTAATAAAATATCAATAATGTAAAAAAACTAAAAAAGGAAGAAATGACTGTCTGTTTGCTCTCCTGTTACTCCTAAGCAGCTATGAGTTTCGATGTCATTTTCCCATTTTAATGGCACTTATCTTTGCTTTGCTGCTAAACTGACGTTAGATCCCTAAACCACAGCTGCATTTATCACTGTGACAGATGTTTATAAAAGTTGTACTTTCTCCCATGACAGCGAAACTATAGGCTATAAATCTACAGCTTTAATTGTGAGGTTCAGGCAGAGCTGAAATCCAATCAAAATTTAAAACCTGATGAAATGGCTGGACCCTGGAGGTATTTACTATACATAGTTTACATCAGAATATTTGACAAACCAATAAACGTACTTGCCAAAGGACGTTTGTCTCTGTTGGGCCGGGTTCTGGTAAACAGACGATGAAATTCAGGTTTTACAATAACTGTGTGGTGCAGACGTCAGATCTCAGCTCAGTTCTGGACCCTGCAGACATATTAGCTGTTTTTTAACCTTTAGCCAGACTTGATTGTGGTGGTTTAAAGTGCTGATTATGACTCACGGGCTCTCGTTTACAGCAGGGAAACATTTGGTTGATGAATCACTTATATTTTCTCGCAGTGGCAGGAGTCTCATTGTCCTGCTGCAGCTGTGGATCCACATTCACTTCTCCATCAGCCAGCTGAACAGATTCATTTTTATTTATGGGGAAGGCATGCAAAAAATATGACAGCATTTGTATTGTCTCGTTCCAGCTCTTTTAGAGTTTTCGTTCAAATCCTAACTGATCAAATCAAATCAAATAAATCACAAACGACAACCTCATTTCTCAAAGACTGAATTTATTGTTTCCTGAAATGCTGCATTTACAGATTTACACATTTGCTTTGCTATGAGTCGGTCGTTTCTTGGTGCACTGTTGCAATACAATATTGTTCATTAACATTTAGATACAGTGAGTAAAAACATGTAATATTTCAAGTATGTTTTATTGCGTAATGCATAAGTATTTGTAGATATGTGAGGTACAGTACAAAGTGTGTCCTTTTTTATATTCTGAAAACTTTATTACAAAGACTTGCTGCATAAAAGACTACCTGCTCAAAAACTTTGGTCATTAAAAACCTGACTGTGTCACCTTTTATAAAATCAAAGGTCTGACAAATTGATAGCGACACGACAAGATGGAAAAGTGGAAAAAAAAGAGAGGTGGTCACCCTAAAAATCACCCGCCTCAAAAGAAACCAGGCGGTGTGTTGTTGAAGCCTTACTTGAACCCCTTTGAGGCCAAGTTGACTAATTACTAATTAGGCCACGCTGATGAAAAAGAAGTGAAGTGTAAATGAATATGTCAGTTTGAAGGAGCACCCAGACACACCTTTTTACCACCACTAAGAAAAATCAGCATTATTCTAAACCGGACCGGCGCTGGGCTGGTTATTATTCATGATGGAATTAAAGTTTGGATGATGTGGGTTTAAAAAAAAAAACAAACAAAAAAAGTGAGTGAAAGTCAGAAAGAAAAACATGAAGATGGAGGAGGAGGATCAGGTATAAATCACCAGAGACAGAGGACAGCTCGGAGGGCTTGTGGCTGAAATGTGTGCGGCTGTAAAACGAATTGTAGCTCGGGGCGAAAAAAATGTGAGACAATCAGAGAAATTTTGAAGTTGAACCACAAAAAAAAAAGACAATAGCTCTCTTTATTAAAACATCCTCCCAGACTTTTTTTTTTTTTGATCTTCCGGTGTTTTATCAACACTGCGTCTTCAGGCTTTACCTTCTCCCGTGGCCTGCGGGCAAGACTGAGGCAGGTTGGAGGCGATGTCCCTGAGACTGTCTCTCTCCTCCCTTATCTCCTGGATGTCCTGATCGATGAGGGACAGGCGACTTTGCTGCTCTTTAGCGGCCGAACGCAGCTTCTGGATCTTGGAGCCCAGCGTCGGGCTCTCCACGCTGCCGCGCAGCATGCTCAGGCGGCTCGCCGTCTCGTTTAAGATCCGATCGAATCGCTCCAGTGGCACGCTCCCGTCTGGTCCAAACACGTACGAGACAAAAAAGATGGGGACAAGAAGAAATCATAGAGAGTGACGTCAAAACATAATGTTTCAGTCTGTAGTTCATTAATGGTTTTAAAGATTCAAACAGTGTGCAAGTCTGCACGATGACCATAATCTTATCTTCTCAGGCAAATTAACACACTGACCACAGAGTGCCAAATCCTGGCCTTTCTACTTAATTCTTTGAATATATTATAATTTTAATTACCAAGATGTCCATAGCTTTAGGTAAAAAAAAACAGCTTTATTATTTTAAAGCACTTAAATACATCAACCTTTGGCCTTGTGAACAGCAGTAAGTGGTGCTTTACAGTCTGGATTAGGATCTGGGCAATGTTTCAACGTTTCAATGTTAAATAAAGCAATAAATATACCAGGAGTCTTTAATGATCTGACATTACAGGTAAAATGAAGATTTATAGACTTCTGTATAGACTTGGAGGACCCAAACACAGCTCCAGTGACAATCATCCAGAAAGAGACGTACCAATCTTGCTGATTAGTTCACTTAGGGTGACAGAGTAGGCCTCCAGCTGCAGTTTAGCTGCTTCCATGTCCTCCTTTATGCTGGTCAGGGACAACTCAGGCTGAACGGAGGGAAAAAAAAAAAAACTTTAATAAGCAGAAACTTGGATTTAGGAGGTTTGTTGAGACCAAATACTAGTAAACTATTAGGTTTGATACAGCCATCTGCCACAATGCTTAGGCTCTGGTCAAATGGGTATTTTCCTGTATTTAAATATGAAAACTTTGTTTACATAATTTCAACTGTGACACTTGGTGGTGAGAACGTCCCCAAAAATGACAATACAATTGAAAAAATATCATCCTTAGCTTGGCAAAAAATTCTTCCAAAACATGTTTTTTGTAACACAATTATTAACCATTTTAGCACCTAATCAAAATGTGACAATAACAAGGTCAGGATATAAAAACTGGTAACATTGTTTCTACTGTGTGTCTGAGGCATAAAGTGATTGTGGGTATTTGGTGACTGGACTGCTAAATTAGCATTTTTGAAAAATGTTCATGTCTTGAGTCCACATGAATACTTTGAAATGACAGACTGCCTAACATTGATTTGGGACCCCTTGTCAGAACAGCCTAAGCTATTGTGGTGACAAGCATCTCTGGGGGGGTCCAGTGGTGACAGGGTCTGTGGATGCTGGCAGTAGATTCGATAGATTTGGGGGGTTGCGAGTTACCCAAGATAATTGAAAAACAAAACAAAACTGAAAAAAATTAGAAGGGTGTGGGTCAGATTTACATTTTTCCTTCTTGGAATGTGTTAAAGTAAAATGCAATCCTGTCCAATCCAAGAAAAATTTGCAGATAATTTTATTTAAAAAAAAAAATTCCTTCCAGTTGTTTTATTATTTTTTTTCTCATAAATTTAGTAGATCTAGCTTTATAAATACTAGGCTACAAACTAAAATAAAAAGGTCACTGTGGTGTATGGACCGCTGCATTGATGCATTGAAACTGCAGAGTACTGTGAGTGTCTTTATTGAGATACTTGCACTATAAACACGTTACAAGCTCAAGTTATTTTCCCCAATTTCACCATGTTACCCAGGAGTAAAACGTCTGTAAAAAAACCCAGAAACTGCTGACTGTATGTAGACAATACAGCAAAAGAGTTGTATTTAGTGAAGCTGCTAATAATTGGTGGTTGTATGAGTTCGGTAAACTGAGGATGAAATGGTTCTGCCATCAGTGCCTTCTGCAGACATTGTGAACTATTTATGTTTTCCTTATACAGCAAATGATCTGATGTGTTATAAAGGGTTAGATGGATCAGAGAGAGACAGTGCACATCATTTGCTGACAAGTGCCTGGTTAATGCCTATATTCTTCTGACAATTTTGACTAACCACCCCTTTACTCGTTATAATGTGTGGGAACCTGTAATAGTGCACGTCTTCCTAGCAATTTGATCATTTGTGGCAGTCATATTCGTACATGACAATAATTTTTAATTTCTTTATATTTTAAAGGAAAATCACAACATAACTTATACACCTTGCAATGCTGTCAGCTTGACCGACTTCTTAATTCAGTGTCACTTGTAGATCTTTTGTACCTCTGATGGGATCTGGAGGTTTGTCTGTTGGGCTAGCAGCTCCTGCTTAGACAGCTCATGTAATGTGGAGTCTATATGGGAACCAAGGTGACCCGATGCAGTCCTGGTATGTTTGGCCTGGGTCAAAATAGCCTTAAATTCCTGCACAAACACACACAAACACACACAAACAAAAAGACAGATCTCTGAAAAGCTTGAAGCAAATGACATCTGACTGCTCAACATAAGGACAGCCTTTAAAGAACAAGAGCTAGAGTTGACTGAAAGGTGAGTTTTCTCTTTTCATGACAGCTGATGACCCCAATCCACCCACATCCAAATAAACTATAGTGTGAGTCAAGACACAGCACACGCTTTTATTTCCGAACGAAAAAAGAAAATTACCCAAGCAAGTAGTATGACTTAGGGTATGTCCAGAACATGGCTGCCATTTTGAAAATATTGGATCAGAGGCAAGTTTTTTCAAATAAAGGCCTTCAAGCACGGGTGAGGCACCCTCACTCATTATTTGCTGGGGTACTCAGATATGTACTTTTCATTTTTCTTTCCAGAATAAAAGCGTCCTGTGACTTTTGACTCACCCTGTATTTTGCTTCAATCACTAACCCTAATTTTAACCAACCCATATGTGACCTTACAAACTGAAAGTGGGTGGAGTTTGATGGCCAACAGAGCATACTGCTCTCACTAAAACCAATAGAATTAGTCCATGCTCTCACTGTGGTTCTGCAACCACCAACGCACATTTTCTATGTGTCACTATACAAAACCATACTAAGGCATTTTTGTATTCACCTTTCAGATGTAAAGCAAGAAACACTCCTCAGGAAGCAGAGTCAGGCCTGCTTAATGAGGATAAAAGTAAGTGATGTAGTTGAGGTTCCACACAGACATCATCTTCACTTTCATTTTTTCAGGCTGTCTTCCACAACTGAAACCGATGGTGGCGACCCGTAACCTCTCATATACACAGAAACATTCTGCAGATTCTGAAGATCAGGGAAACAACCTTGAGACCCATGAAACGTAGCATCGTTATTACTTGGCATTTCCTATAGCATATTGTAGGGAAAATCTGCGTCGTTCAAAAATGGTATGTCCGAATAAACAGGAATCAGCTGGATTTCTCCTTAAAGCTTTATTTTCAATCTGACTCCAAAATCAGGATCAGTACAGCTCACAGCAGACAGAAGGCTTCTTCAAGACCATGAGCTAAACTGATAACAGGAGCTCTGCCTTGCTCAGACAGAGTCTCTGCAAAACCCCCCCCCCCAAAAAACACTGACAACTTCTCTCAAAAATGAACATTATAAAGCACATTTCTTCCTGGTTCCACCCCTGGGGGTGCTACCTTTTACGTCAGACGTCAGAACGTAACTCAGATTTGTTTAGGCTAATGAAAGAACACATGATAACACACACACTAACTCTTTGGCTGCTTTAAACTTAAAGGCTGAAATGATCAGAATGTATAAAATACAAAACTGCATCTAATATTCAATTAATTAGTTATAAAATTTCCTTCAATGTAGCTGCATACTGATGCAGTGAGAGAGCTGTGCCAAGGCAGGTTCATTAGACATCTATTTTCTACATACTACCTTTTGTATACAGTATATATGTTTGGGTCATAGCAAAATACTAAAAAAAACTCCACTCCATCTCCTCATTACACAAATAAATGTTATGACTGAAAGATAATAGTTCCACCTTTCTGTATGTGAAATTTTCTCCTCATGGGAGACAAACTAGAAAAATAGAAAATAGTAATCCATGCAGAAGTGGTTTAATTAGTGATAAACGTGACCAAGCACAAACCTGTGCCACATCTTGTGCCAATCGCTCAGCCTCCACAGTGGTATTGTGAGCGAGCCTGGACTTTTCCACAGCTGGTTCCATCATCTTCTCTGTCTGTTTGATCTTTTTCCTGACCTCTGCCAGGACCTTGTCCTCCAAGGGCTTAACCTTCTTCATTGCAGCTTTGGTCTGGGCCTGCTGGAGGGGCCACTCTGTCACCATCTCTGAATTAAAAGAGAGAAGGTTAAAGTTCCAACAACCTGATTAAAAAGGATTATTGTCTACTGGCTGATGGAGTTATTCTCTGCGCATTCTGTTTTTCTTCAGCACTTTAATAATGACAGTCTAAGATGTTTTGTGAAAATTCCACCATATTCCATTTTCTACATGAATTATTTTTTTCAGACATGACAACAGAGATGGGTAAAGTCTCACCTTCTGCTTTTCTGTGCAGGGCGTTGGCGTCTGATTCTACCTCCTTCCCTGTCACCACAGAAGACAGAGCCACAACTTTTGCCTCTTGAGTGTGAGCCTGCAGCTGCAGAAAGTGAATGATTGAAGTTAAAAAGCAATCAGGCCGTGCACCGATAAAAAAATCAATGTTTTTATAAGCATTGTTGATGCTTGTGGAAAGCTTTTTAAATATCATAGAGGACAGTACAGAGTTGATGAAAGACCACAGTGCATAAACAGCGCAGTGTTTGAGCAGCAACAGTGCTAACTAACATTGTCAAAGACCCCTTTTGCAATGGATCTTTTCTTTCTTGGATCAGCTCCTTGGTCAACAGGAAGGAGCAGAATCCATGTGCAGATCTACTGTGCATGCTTGTGCTGCCTGCTTAGTTTAACATTTAAAGTTTAGTTAAAACAAAGGCAAGGAGGAAAACACTTACCTGCCTTTGTTTTAAACTAAACTTTAAACTTAAAACTAAACTGAGGCAGCCCAAGCATGCATAGTTGATCTACACATGGATCCTGCTCCTTCCTGTCTGTTGACCAATAGCAGAGGAGCTGACCCACAAAGGACCGCCCACCTTATTTGCATAGTGAGGTGGAAATGCATAAGGTAATGTAAAAGAAACACCTGCAAATAAAAAGACTTGTGGGAAAAATAATTAAATATAATCATTTAGGACAAACAAATGCATGCACAGGTAAAAGGAATATATATATATATTATATTTTTTTTTTACAAAACTGTAAAATTTAAATTATGTTTTAAAATAAAAAATTTATTGGAACTAAGCATGAAAAATAAATAAGAAGGTCAATTAAGTTATAAAACGCGAGGTCAAGTTCTCCTTTTTATTTTAATTGGTGCATTTTAAGTGTATTTATGTATTGATCCATTTATATATTTCTGCTTTTATTTAATTATGTCAGTTTTGTTCCTCCATACAAGTAGGGATGTCCCGATCCAGATTTTTTGGCTCTCGATCCGATCCAATTTTTTTAAAGATTAGTCTTTCCGATACCGATCCGATACCTTTATTTCTTTCCAAGTGACAAGGTTGGTAGTATTA
>JAUBOC010000037.1:8573414-8586487 GCA_032275365.1 Anablepsoides cearensis | reverse complement strand
GTCAGACACTCCAGTCTGAAGCGCAGGCCATGTCGGGAGGGCGGAGTTAACGTAAACAAAAGGTTGGGAGGGGGGTTACCATAGGAACTTATGCAAAAGCACGTTCTGCTGAGCGCTAAAGTACAGTCAGAACTAAAAGATGAAATTTCATAATCTGAGAGCTATTTTGTGAATTAAATCAAGTGAACATGTTTTATATAGCCCACATATGTGTCCTAACTTGTTCTAGGACCCCATAATAGGACTCCTTTAAGGCTTTACAATTGCAAAATGGAGCAGCAATGTGAGATACACGGATCACAGCGTGAACACACCACAACTCTGAAGCTTCCGGGTCCCCGGAAGGATTTTAACAAACAGAGGTGGAGCTGCGAACAGCCAGTCAGAATGTAACAAGTTTACAGAAACCAGGAAAATGAGCAAAAGGGCACTAGATGTGCCAGGCGCCGTCTTACCAAGGGCAAATGATAGTAAATGGTAACAGTTATCCAAGAGATACAAAATGAAATGTCAAGACAGTATGAACTTGATGAATCAGCAGAGAAACATAATTATATTTCCAGCACATTTTACTTTCAATATTATTTCTGTTTTATTTATTTCAGATTTAGTCTGTCATACACTTCGTTCTTTTCAGTGTTTATAAGAGGACATGTTAAATTCAAGTTAAACTTTGAGGGCCACCATAACACTAGTGGTTCATGAGATATTTTGTTAACAGACACACTATTTTATGCTTCTAACAAAAATATCCAACTCCTTGATAGTTTGTGTGCTAATGTAAGTCAAGTTCATCAGTTATGACGGCCGGTGATCAAACTTTTGACAGAAGGTTTGAATTTAATGTTTGTCGTCACATAGAGACAATCACACGGCACAAAAAAGAGTTTTCAGAACAAACAGATCATCGACTTGCTCCTTTGTTTTGTGCAGCCGATGCAGGAGAAACCATTTGCATAAGGTTTATGTGGGTGTGTACAAACAACAACAACAACAAAATCAGTTTTGATGGAATATGTATGACCGTGCGTCCGTTTGTGCACAAACTTCTGTGTCAGTGTTTCTGTACTGAACTACACCAGAGTGGGCGTCCCGACGCCTCTACCGAGCAACTAATTAAAATGGTGCAGGCAAGTGTGAGAGAACCGGTAATTTCAGCCAGCTGTTCTCTCTTCTCTGCGCTCTAATCCGCCGTAAAGACTCTCAGATCCTGCTTGTTCATTACAAACTATCAGACAGAAAGGAGGGAAGAAATGAGAGAAAAGACATGAAAAGCAGAAAATGAAAGTCAAACAGTACAAATAACTGGAAGTAAATAGTTCTTGTGCTTCCGTTCTTTTAGCCAGATATGGAACACTGGATACAGAACTCTGAGCAGAAACATTGACAGTGTTTTAAATATAATCTATATTCTATCATGTATAAACATCTGTGCCGCTGTAAAGTACTTGACAATAAAAACCTTTATAATCCCCCTTATTAGCATGTACAGGTATTTTCCCCAATTAAGACTAGTCTCAGTAGAACCAAGACTGGTGCTCCATTCTCAAAAAATTTATAGTGGTTCATAGTGGTTCAGCTTTATAAAATTTTACAAGCCATAATTTTTAAGTTTACATAGTTATTTCCATAGAATTCTATTATTTTTTAGAGGAGTAAATGCAGCAGAAACTAGCTGTAGTCTTACAGATGCAGTCTGAGCCAATTTTAGCCAAAATTTTTTAAGATTTCTGCAGGTGGGTTATGTGAAACTGATGGTGGCATAAACGCTTTTAAAAAGAGTCCACTGTTGTGTAAGTACTTGCTACTTCAGCAAATTTCTCATACATAGCTTTGAGCAATGTGTTGTAGTGGTGACTTATATTATGGAGTTGAATTGGGGCCATTTGGCTCCATATTATATTAAAATCCTACACAGTCTCTATAAGCAGACTAAACACACAAGTTTACCTTGAAATGTTGTGAATAAATAGTTTACATCCCAACAAAGAAAAAAATATATATTTAATTAATTTGTTTTAATTTAAAAAAACACTCAAATGCAGCTCTTAGATTGTAAAAGCTGCTTTGAGTGTATTTTTTAGGTATAAAAAAATAAAAAAATAGGGTGGGGCTCATTGGATAGATGGTAACAGCTGCTTTGTATCGAAGCCCATTTCCGCCATGAAAGAAAAAAATAAAAGCTCAACAGGAAGTCATAATTTTGACTTTTAAAGTTGTAATTACAAGAATAAAAGTCATAATTTCGACTTTTAAAGTCGTAATTACGAGAATAAATGTCATAATTTCGACTTTTAAAGTCGTAAGTACGAGAATAAAAGTCATAATTTTGACTTTAAAAGTCGTAATTATGAGAATAAAAGTCATAATTTCGACTTTTAAAGTCATAATTTTGACTTTTAAAGTCATAATTACGAGAATAAAAGTCATAATTTCGACTTTTAAAATCGTAGCTACTTACAAGAATAAAAGTCATAATTTTGATTTTCAAAGTTGTAATTACGAGAATAAAAGTCATATTTACGACTTTAAAAGACGAAATTATGACTTCCTTTTATTATTTCTTTCATGGTGGAAATGGGCTTCGATAGCTTTGAGTGTTTTTCTAAAGTTAAAAAAATAATTAAATTGCGGGGTTTCATTAGAGGGTGATACAGAAATCACCAGCAGGCCATATTCGCCTCGCACCAGTTGTTCAATCCTGACATTTTATTGAATCATACCAACACATTTCAATGCAATGCAGTATAACATATTGTCTGAGCCTGGACTTGCTGGTTTCTAAAACAAGGCTTGTGTGAGGCATTACAACAATTTGAAGCTAAACTTGTTTTTTTTAAGCAGCAGTAGTGCACTATGGTCTTTACCTAACCAGCATTTAGCTCATTAGTTTGGCGAGAATCAGTCTCCAAACTGAGGTCATCCGAGAGCTATCAGGTTAGATAATCTAACTTACAACCATTCCCCCACATTCCACACTTCAAATGATGGGAGCTATTCCTTTAAGAGCAAGCATCCTTAAAATAACAAGCCGTTAGAGACTAAGCCTACTGTGGCACCTATGTAAACAAGATGTCTTTGCACAATAACAAACACAAATGCACACTTACAGTTGTGTCCTCCAGCGTTGCTGATTTTCAGAGCTGTCAGGTTAGAAAGGAGAAGCTGGAACTCAAAGGCAGAGAGATGCGGCTCGAATCTCTTCTCATATTCATGGAGTCTGTAAAATAAGAAAACAGGTAACATCATTTACAATAAACTGGAGCAGCACTTGCGCCAGCTGTGATTAAACACCAGTATTCTTGCATGTTAACAGTAAAAGAACAGCAACAACAGATTTATTAGCAACTTGTGCTTTCAAAGCAATTCTATTGCTCACAGGGCAAAATTCTCTGCCATTTAAATGGGCTTCTTTTTTGAATATTATATTTTAAATAAAGCCCAACTAGTCGACACACGGCGTGGAGATGGAAAAAATGTAAATGTGCTGACTGCAACATATATTCAGGGTCTTGATCACTGAGCTTTGCCATCTGCTGAAGGATGCTCTGCAAAGTCAGGCAGCACAGCTGACATCTGCCTGTTTTACTCGAAGAATCTTGCTTTTTTTTTTTTACCTTGATGACAGGTGCTGTGTCAGCTCCACGAAGCTGAATTTGTACTGCAGAAAAAAAATCACTCACTTATTCCTCCTGAAGAGTTAGAAGAAAGATGGATAAGAAAAAAAAACACTACACATTCTAATTTATACTGCGTTTACAAAATCCTGGCAAACAAGAAGACTAAAAGCAGAAGTGGGTTTTAACGAGCAGATCGAGCTAATCACTTTAATTAAACTGATCAGCTGTGTTATGAGTTCCTCAGTTTTTGTGTCATTCTTTAAACCCTGCCGTTGAACTCAAAGGACTTGGTTCACAATGAAGCATTTTAGTAATTAGTTCATGTCTTTCACAGATGTCTATGATCCTTAAAGGGATAGTCTAGTCATTTTTGAAGAGATGATCTGGCAAATAGTTATCAGCAGGACTTTATCAGCCGTGACACCGCTCATAGAGCACTGGGTTCAGAAAAGGAAGCAGAAAACCCCATCCAGGACAGGTTAATGGCTGATGAGGTATTAACTATTGATACCATCACTATTTAACAGAGCATCACTTCAAAATTGACTAAACTATCCCTTTAAGGCCCATTTAAAACAAATGATAAGTGACATGCACTCTCCATGACATCTGTGATCTATTAGGTTATTGTGGCAAATTTGGAAAACCTCCTTCATTGTGAAGTCTTTAAAGATAATGCAACACTCCTTTAGTTCTCTCTAAATAGGATTTTCTCTGCTTTTTTCTGTGTCCTCAGTTTGCTTTCCTGTATTTTCAATCACACCTGTTATGTTCTCACAGCACTACCGCAACTGAACCAGACTCAGGTTCTGTCCTGGCAAGACTCTACAGGATCATGTCAAAAAGCAGGTACTATAAGATCACTCCTGGCTAGCACAATTCTGGGTGTGATTGGCCTATATCACATGTGTCAAACTCAAGGCCTGTGGGCCAAGTGTGGCCCGCCATGGCATTTTATGTGACTCACAAGAGCTTCAAAGAAGGCTGCCCTAATTAATTAATTACAACTGGCCATCTGAAAACAATTAATGTTCATGAGGGTTTATGTGAAATTAAAAAGTGATGGGCAGCACTAATCTAAATATTAGTTGCATTAACCCTAAAGCACTAACACAAATGTTTAGGTCCCCTAATTCTAAAGCACTGAAAAATTTAGTAAAAGCTAATTCTAAAGCACTAAAATAACCCAGTTGACACATGAAACATTCTTCAAGTGAACATGAGACAATATTTACTGTGTGCAGAATGTTGTCACTTAGTGCCCTTGGCGGGCCCAAATGGGAGTCACCCGCAGGCCAAGTCTGGCCCGTGGGCCTTGAGTTTGAATACATTTGACCTTGTAGATAAGTGACACACATATGAACAAAATGTGTGACAGCTTTCACCCTCAACTGTGCACTAATGATTTTAAAAAATAGCAAAAGCCCTAACGCACTAATCAGGAGATTAGTTCCCCTAATAGTGCTTTAGTGCTTTAGGGGAACTGTGCCCACCACTGAAAATGAGTCTATTGGTTAGGCATGAGGCCAGTAAGTCACACATGATGGATTAAGTAAGTAAGTAAGTAAGTAAGTAAGTAAGTAAGTAAGTAAGTAAGTAAGTAAGTAAGTAAGATATATCTATATAGTGCCTTTCTTAGAAAGAAATTCACAAGATGCTGTACAGTCATCAACTTTGTAAGAATAACAGTAATTAATAAACATGAAGGAATCTAATCAAAATAAATCCCCATAAACAGGTCAGCAGCAGCACTAAATAAAATATATAAATAAAAATAGAAAACTAAAACCAACAACAGACCTAAGGACAAAATACTGCAAAATCAAGCAAAATTTTAAAAATAGAGAAATCAAGCTTTAAACAAAAGTACCAGGCAGCTTTTAGGCCCAAAATGCATCACCTAGTTAACTGAATGCTTGCTTATAAAATGAGGTTTTAAAGCCCTTCTTGGAGGAGTCAATATCATTTAGAGAATGTAAAGAAAAAGGAAAGGCATTCCAGGGGCTAGAGGCCGTGAAAGAAATGGCCCGGTCACCTGGAATCCTAAAACGTGTGCAAGGAATGACTAGCAGATTCTGATCTTGAGGATCCAGGCAACAAGTAGATTTATATGGAAAAAAAAACATGTCCTGAATTTAACTAGGTGCCTGGCCTTTTAAAGATACAGTGCCATCATTATCTCCCACATCCACCCAGAACTCAGATAAGCTGTCACAATATTAATAAATCACCACAATCTCAGACACTTGGTGCATGATCAAAACCTTCCACAACCTATGATGCACTACCACGCACTGTAAAATCAGTCTATACCTGTTTGTTGTTGTAGTTTAATATTTTACATCTTTTTAACAAATTATTGCCAAAAGTTAGAGTTAAAAACATTGATTATGAAATGTTAACACAGATTTAAAAAAAAATGTAATTGTATTTTTTTTGCTCTGTCCCTCCTGCTCCTGTAGCTCAGGTTATCGTGTTATTTCAGCTGGACCTGAGACAGTTTTTGCATCATTTTCAGGATTAAATAATTTGTTTCAATCAAACAACAATTTGAGTAATCAAAGGATTAGTTAATTATTGTATCACGATAAAGTGTTCTGTTGTATCATGAGAACTTTATTTCAAAATGCACCAGTAGTTATGTTAAAACAAACTTTTAGGTTTAATGGAATATTTTAATCCAATCAGCTAACTTCATTCAACCTCACACTTGCAGATAGGTTAGTTACAGATAGGTCAGTTTACAAAGCAGTTTAAGCAATTAGATTAACTTAACTAAAACAAAGTTTAGACAACTTACTAGCTATTAAACTGAAATAGTGACACTAGTTCAAAATCACTACCTAATGCGTTTGTTCATTAAAATCAGCCATAATAACATGTAAGTTCACACAGAAAGGGCATTTTAATTAGAGAGCATTAAGCAATGTTATAAGTTAGTTTACACCACTTCACTCACATTTTAAAGCTGAACCAGCACGTTTCAATACAAGTACAGTGTGTGTAATGTGGAACCTGCTGTGTTTTTCACACACAGGATGAATTTTTGTGCTAAAAGATGCTTCAAGACTTTGCCAATATCCTGCAAAGCCCATCCAGACTCTGGCTGAAGTTTGCAGCGGGTTTGCAATTTACTGTGAAAAGGCACTTTATTTAGCACCAAGCAATATTAAACAGGCCAATTTGAGATTTCTTTGGAAATGTTCAACAATTTTCTTTCATATTTTTTCCACTTTAAATATAACACCAGAGTGTGTTTAATAAAAGGTGACTTTAAAGTAGGTTTTGAACAGTCATTTTTTTTTATATACTTTTTGAAATTTGTAGCTATTTGTAGAAAATCAAATCCATTACTAAAAGTGTCACTAGAATCTTGTGCACTTCTTAGGTGGCTGTTTAAATTTCTTTGAAAACAACAGACCTTACTGTGCGGCCTGAGTCTAACCATTTGCATTTATTTATATACAGTATGTGTGCATTGCCACACACACGGACTTGCTTGATGTGGTGGGGTCCTTGTTTCCTGGCCTGACATGTAGGCATGGTAATAAAGAGAGGCAATTACAAACAGGGCCTCAAAGCCATGGTAATGGAGCTGGTCAGACAGCGATAAGCAGAGTGTGCATGAAAGTGAACAAACTCCCAACCGTGCTTTCCCTATGGAGTGTCAGTGTCCCTTTTAATCAGCACCAAGCAGAGCGCAGAGAGCCAGACAGTAATTAAGCTCGTTCTGCAGAGGATGAGAGGCGATCATCAGGAGGAAAAAACAAAAGAAAGAAAAAAAAAAAACAACAACACTGGACGCACAAGGAGAAACATAAGCACCCACCAAAACAGATAAGACAACTCGAGTGAGAGATTTACAAGAAATAAGATTTTGTAAATATGAAGTTAAGTTCGAGGGAAGTAAAACTTTACTACTTATTTAATATATAGAAACATGGTGTTTGCATCATTTAACTATGTGAGGCTAAATAAAAAAAAACAATTTCTTTTATTTACATTAAATTATTTAAAAACGGGGGAAGGGTATTATGCCAAATTGACTTTATTTTTTATTTTTTAGTTATATATCATGTTATAACATCATCTCATCAAAAACATACCCAGAGTGTTGCTCTGACTCATTCGTGCATGTTTGAGAAATCCCCAAATCTCCTGTGGTAGCTATGTGGAGCTGCCTAAATGCTTGCTGCTATACGAAGCACCGCCTACTTACACAAAGCCCCTCCCTGGAGCTCAGTCTGCAGCCGAGCTCCCGCCCCTCAGAGCACCCCTCCCCCGAATCATTGTGAAGACATGCTGAAGTGGGAGGTTGAGACACAGGTCAATGTTGGTGCAAAGTCAATTTTAAGCAACTTAACAACAACTGAAGTTACTTGATAATTAGGAGGGTGTTGCCAACAGCATCTTATTTGCACAAACAAGAGAGCTCAGAACAGGCAGAATCTGAAAATGATTTTGTGTATTCTATATTGTTCATTGAACCATAATTGGTCCTCTTTTTTAGGTTCACCTTTATAGTATGTAATTTACATATCAGACCATTATAAGCTATTTGTATTCTATAATGTTATTCCTGGATCTCATACAGTTCACACAAACTTTCAGCTAAATAAGGCTGCAGATGGTGAAGACCATGGTCTTTACAGATTGGAAAAAAACCAAAAACAAGCCATTGCTTAATAAAAATTAAAAAGCGGACAGTTTGGATGTTTTGATTTTGCCAAAGGGAATAATGATGACTCCCTAAACACATGAAAGAAAAGCGGTGCGGTAATATGAAGGTAAAATTCATCTTCCTGGCCATCAAAGGCAACACTGTGTCTGCTACAAACCTATCACCTCTCATCACACCATCCTCACTGTGACACAGTGTGATGGCAGGATCATGCTGTAGGGATGGTGTTCATTAGCAGGGACAGGGAATCTGGCCAGACTTTAAAGGAAGTTGAATGGCGCAAAATACTGTACAGAGAAAATCTTGAGAAAAAAATGAAACTGCTGGAGACTTTAGGCGATTTCAGACTGGGACAATAGGACAGCGACCTTAAACACACTGCTGAAGCAAGTCTTTGGTAGTTTAAGGACAGAAAAAAAGAAATATTCTGGAATGGCCCAGTAAAATCCCAAACCTCAAACCAGCTAAGAATCTCTGGTATCATTGAAAGGTTGTTGTGCATCAGCAACACCCAACCAGTCTAAGCTGGAGCAGATTTGCTTTAAAGAATAGACATCATATTCCTGAGGCTAGATAGACCAGCCTCACAGAGACGCACCTGAAGGGTCTTGATGCTGTAACCATTGCAAAAAAGTAGCTCTACAAGGTATAGACTTTAGATGGGAGAAGTGGGGTGAGGGTTGGGGGGGTCTGAACAGTGAAACAACTCTACTGCACATGCAGTTTTCTGACAGACAGAACAGTGAACTGATCATTGCTAACTTAATAAAACACCATCCCTTGACTGTAAATAAAGGCCTGAGTTTGTTTTTCTTATTCCACTTTGACATCAGTATTATGCTTATATGCTGCGGATTTGCACACAGCTACAAACAAGGCAATAAAACTGTCCCACCCACTCGTTTCAATAGAAGAGAGAGTGAATGGAGAGAACATGAGAGAGAGAGAGAGAGTGTGTGTGGGGGAGGGGGGAGTGTTTGCTACCTGTTAAAAAGCATTCACCTTTTTCTCTCATCAATTCCCACAGCTTGAATCCCTAAGCTTCCATATATTTCTCCTCCATCAGATTTTAAAATGATCTCTGCATCAGGTGGGAACACAAAACCACTTAACAGGTTATTATATTTACCATCTATGAATGCAGATGCAGTCAAGAGGCGTGCGTGTGTGTGTGTTTATGCTCATGTTTATTTATGCTTCCGCGTGCTTTTATCAAAACACCCAGAAACACATATTTCCATTTCCGAAACGTGATTAATTTTAATGTCTGTGTTGCATCTGATTGCGGTGATTTAAAAATGCAGAAATGTTTTAGTGTGAGTGTGTGTGTGTGTGTCTGCGCATGTGACCAAAAAAAAAAAAAAAAAAGCAAAAAGAGGCAAACCGAGCGATGGCTATAATTAAGCAGTGCATCTTGACAAACACATCCATGTGAAATCAGACGCGGAGATGCCTGACAAGCTGCTCTTTCTTCATCCTCTATACCATTTCAGAGGGAGAGACGACTGGCTTCTTCAGCCAAGGCTCCGGGTGCAAAGGGAGAAGTCATTATTAGTGAAAGACACCACTGAGAAGCAAGAGGAGTATTGGAGCTGACAGAAAGCCACGAGCTTGGATCCCCTTTGAGGGACCAGATGCACTGATGGCAAAAAGATCTGCTCTTCTTGGTTCAAAGACTATTAACTGAACTTTGGTGCTGCTGCTTCACAGAATTACACACAGGCAACAAGCTGTAAATACGTCATGGAGGCTGTTTGTTGATTTGCAGAAACACATGTTTCGAAGCTGAAGGATATGAACAATAATAGTCAGAGTGGAAAATTTCAAAAAAAGATACTTTGGTTTTGTTGCAGTGGGCTCCTGTGGAGAAGTTATGAGCCGTCAGTATCTCACCAGCCACATTAGCAAATTTCTGTTATAGATTCTTGTTCCTTATGTTTCTTTTTTTGTTAGTGGTCTAACTTTATGTATTTATGTTTTGTGGATTTGAGTTGTTTTTTTTTCTGTTTTGAACATATTTAATTGCAGTACAACCTGTGAGGGCTTTTGGCTCAATGAATGTCTTTCTCTTTGACACGCCTGTAGTACAAAGTGAGCTAACTTCAAGTTTAGGTTTAAAAAAGAAAAAGGTACAAAAATTTGTATAAAACTTGTGGCAAATGGGTTAAATTTGAGAGTTTTGACTAAAATGTAATTTAGTTTTAATTATCATTTAGGTTTTAGATTTATCCTTGAGGTCTTTGCACCTAGAAAAAAGGCCTAAATGTGGAAAACAGACATATATTTAAATATTTTTAAAATATAAAAATTTTTTTAATCAAACCTCACAGTTTCAGCAATAATTATAATAATATAACAATTAGCTGTCACTCAGTTCTGATTGTATCAAAATCCCCAACTAATGACAACAGACAGCAAAACTGAGTGACCTCAGAGTGAAGACAGTGAGTCAGTTTTTTAGGAAGATAAGAGGATATATGTGTGAGACAGATTATATTTGAGTAGCAGTTAGTTTCATCCCCCTCACTCCCCCATGGGAACGTCTCCCTGATTTTCAAAAAGTGAGATCAAAACTACCTCTTTAAATCAGCTGGAAGTGGTTTTCAGCCCAATTCCTTAATGGTGCATTAGCAGCTCAAGAACACAGCACATCCCTTTGGAAGCGAGAGGAGACAGAGCACCGTTGTTGCTGCTTCAGTGAAAGTTTATTATTACCAGATCAAGAAAGTGACAACTCTGTGGCTGAAAACCTCCCAGAGGATAGAATGGAGAAGAAGACTTGACCTCACTGGTAACTGAATCTTTCTGAAAAGCCCCAAACTGTTATTAGTCATCTTGTAATACTGAGATTATAGGCTACTGATGTGCACACAGCTACAAACAGGGCAGATCCTGTTAGACACATGGAAAATAAAAACTCCTTGAGAAAATGCATATCATCCACCACCTTTATACCAGAGTTTTGAACTATGACGTCTCATCTTAACGGAAGAGTTAGAGCCATTTTTGTGTTTGCTAGGGTTGATTAGCTGTGGGGTACATCTTCAATTTGGTTCACTTGAAAAGGTAATGAGTTGTAGATATACATCTAATCTATATTATCTGAAAGTTTTTATTAAAATCCTACCAGTGGTTCTTAGAACATTTGGCTGACAGAAAACAGGGCTGACTCCAAGTAGTGAATAGCAACATTTTAAATAATGATTAGTTAGCCCCCAGATTATCAGCACTGAACGACTCACCACATTAAATTTTACACCAACATTTTTTAATTTAATCATATTCTATATACTGAGCAATATTAAGTTTTGTGTTTTTAAGGTCTGTTGGCTGTGCCTGACATTTTATAGTGGGCTGAGTTTGAAAAGTAATCAGTTGCAGATGTACATCCAATAATTACTTTCTGAGAGTTTCATTCAAATCTTCATATTAACGGCTTAATAACAGGATTTCCTTAGTTTATTTTTAAAAAATGTGATTTTTTTTCCTTTGAACATATGTTAGCTCTCAAATAATGTTTCAGTCATTAGCAATTACATTACTCAATTCCAAACTCAGTTTACATCTCGTTAATTGAAAAGTTGGGTTATAATTTGTAGGCATTTGACACAGGAACAGGCTGAAAATGAGGCGCTTGAGTATAATACAAAAAAGATTCAATTTGTAAACAAAAACAAAAGGCTGACATGGTAGCAATAAAAATAATAATAAAAAAACAAGCTTAAGGTGAGATGGAGGAGAATAGGACATAGCCTGATGCAAACACAACCTTGATCAAACAGGTGTGGTAAAGACTGGGAGACTTTAAAGGACTGTGGTAATGAGAGGAGACATCTGGGCTAATAGAAAAGAGAGAACAGGTGTAAGTTAGTAGAGGGATAGACTGGCTCTGAGCATTCAAAGGAAAATAATTCTCGGGAACAACTTCATGGATCCTGAGAAGCTCAGAACACTGAGTGTTTCAAACCTCATGTCCTTCATCCGAGGAATGCAAAGGTTTGAGTCAAGCTCAGTGTCTTTTTGGGGAGAACAATGGGCCCACTAACAAGGCCCCCACTCATTTGTTTTCTATCCATCCCACACTGCAAAAAATGTTTTTCTAACCAAGTTTTAAAACCTTATATTCAGCCAAAAAAAATCTATTTGATCTTGTTTTGAGACAGATTTACTAAACAAGAACTGATTGTGTAAGATTAATAATCTTGTTTTCAGAATGTGCACGATTATTTGTCTTGTAAGCCTAAAAATTTGACTCAAATTAAGTAAAAAAATTCTACCAATGGAGTAAGAAAATTTTACTTGGTAAGATTCTTGAAATACTTAATTTGACTCATTTTTTTCTTATTACAAGAATACCATAGTCACCATACCATAGTGGGTAGAACCAAGGAGTGAATGCTGACAATGGAAAATTATTTACTGAGAGAAGAAGGCCAAGAATAGAAAACAACAACAACAGGAAGCAATGGAACAAACTGAACTCAAAGAAACTAATCATCAGAAAAAAAACATGAAAACAAATTCAAAGCAGAAAACACACTGATCATGACAATGTGTACTGAAACGGATTAAGTGCAGCAAATCCCTTCAAAAAGAATTAATACAGCTGCTAATTTATATTTTAGGCAAAAACAGATCCCTAAACTGATCCAGACACAAGTTCCTGTTCTCAGACCAGTACCAGACATTTCGACCTGCAGGTACAGTTGTGGTCAAAAGTTTACATACACTTGTAAAGAAACATAATGTTATGGCTGTCTTGAGTTTTCAAT